>MU551584.1:2589290-2689335 GCA_024362625.1 Silurus asotus
CTACTACTACTACTGCTACTACTACTACTACTACTACTACTGATAGTACTACTACTACTGCTACTACTACTACTACTACTACTACTGATAGTACTACTACTACTGCTACTACTACTACTACTACTACTACTGATAGTACTACTACTACTGCTACTACTACTACTACTACTACTACTGATAGTACTACTACTACTGCTACTACTACTACTACTACTACTACTGATAGTACTACTACTACTGCTACTACTACTACTACTACTACTACTGATAGTACTACTACTACTGCTACTACTACTACTACTACTACTACTGATAGTACTACTACTACTGCTACTACTACTACTACTACTACTACTGATAGTACTACTACTACTGCTACTACTACTACTACTACTACTACTGATAGTACTACTACTACTGCTACTACTACTACTACTACTACTACTACTACTTCTATTACTGCTACTACTACTACTACTACTACTACTACTGATAGTACTACTACTACTGCTACTACTACTACTACTACTACTACTACTCCTACTACTACTACTAATAATAATAATAATAAAAATAACAGTAAAAAACGACTATACTTGATTATAATATTTTATTCATTTAAAATGTCTAACCTTGCTCCTGACATGAAATGATTGACATTGAATCTGTCAGTCTGTTTGTCTAGCTAGCTGCAAAGGCTGCAGTTGTGTAGTGGTGTGGTTCAATAGTAAAGCGCTTGCTGCATGTACCTGATGATAGTGGGAGCAGTGCACCTGTGGCTCAGTAGTTTTGAGGTGTGATTTCTTTGGTGTTTTAATGTTGAGGGTTTTGAGCCAGCATAAACCAAGTTAACATTTATAATTTAGGATGAACTTTGCCTCTGATTTAAAAGGTTGTTGGTTCAAACCCCAGCCTGGTTTTCAAGATATAAAAGGTGTTGGTTCAAGTATCAATCATTTACCATGTTTACGTGGGAGTTTCCTGCTCAAAGTGGAGTGTTGTTTAGAGTGTTACTAGAGATGATCCAAATGGAGTCCAGTGGAAAGTGTCTTAGGGTATGACCTGAAACAGCAGGGCAATATCTGGGCATGTGTCCCCTGAGAAGATGAAAATACAGAAATTAAAGGTTTAATTTACTCTTGCATATACAAAAAGCACAGCAAACAACCCTTCACCAACACTGTGGTGATTTTGAAGCACCATTTACCTTCCTTTTTAAGCCTTTCATTTATTTTACCCACAAATAAACATTATGTAGTTAAGAGGGATTTAAAGCAGCAATTACATGTTTTAGGTGGGTTATCTTTTACCTTATACCAGCTGAGAGAAATGATTGATGATAAAAAGGCACAACAACAGATGCATTAATGGAACCTAGAATTGAACCTGCCTTAACAAGCTTTTTAGAGACATGAGCCATAACCAACAGAGCCATTTAAAATGACAATTTAATGTTCCCTCAATCCTCTGCCAGCAAAGAGAAATTATTAACAAATAAATAAACATTTACCAAAGCATATAACTACAATGAATCCAGATAAAGCACTGGCCTTTACCCACTGAGCCATTTAAAATGATAGCTTGTCCTAGAGGTTTTAAACAATAGATAACCTGCTCAACAAAGAAGAAGAAACTGTTCAAAATGAACAGAATGGCTTGGGTTAAGCCCCGTGCCTCTATGAATGTGCAAATCCTGGTTCTGTTTATGTATGTCTTTCTTTATCAATAAAGTCTGTCTCTTCTGGTATAAAATAAAAGTTACCCCTCCCGAATGTTCTCCACCTGTGGTTCCAATATTTAAGGTTTGGAGCTTACATAAAAAAAATTATTATAAGCTAAGAATCATAAAAAAATGTAATACAAATATTAGAAAAACAGTGTGCCCAATTGGATAAACTTTGCTTCTGTTTTAAGAGTTAGCTGGTTTAAATACCAGCTTGATCTCCAAGATTTGAATTTGAATGTCCTGGGAACAGTTGTGTAGAAGGCATTGGAGAATGTTACAGGAGATCCTCTAAGGTGAATGTTTTGAAAGGTGGCAGAGGGTGTTGGAGCATTGTGGAAGGAGTTGGGTGGGGTGACCTGAAATTGTAAATAGTATGACAATTTTGCAGATCATGGATTGGATAGAAAGAGGTTTTGACTTACTGTAGATTTGCACAGTAAAACAAATAATTTCTGGGGGGCTTTTTTTGTGAAACGCTAGGCTACTCCCCCCTCTTCATTCAAGCCTTCCTTACAGTCTGTTTTTTTGTCAGAATGCAAAGCCCTATTTTTTTCAACCTACATTTTACCACACAGCTCACCTATTGCATGATTCAAACAAGCAACTTCTACACCGAGATTCAGGATTTTTACCACAAAGCCAACAAGTATACTCATTGACAGTCTTTATTTGGGGTTATCTTTTGTTTGATACCTGCTGAAAGAAATTATGGCCAAAGAAAGGCACAAAACACCTGAAGCTGGACTCAAACCATGATTAGCATATTTAAAGAGGCCCTGAATGTTGCTTGCAATTTATGTTGCTTGCTATGTTTGGAGGGAAGTGATGTCCTTAGTTCTATATTTTTATCAGCAAAAAGAGAAATTATTGATAAAAAGCAAAGGTTTCAGAAGCATTATATGTTTCTCACTAAGACTCAACACACATTCAGAGAGGCACAGGTCTTAACCTACTGAGTCATTAAGGCTGACAGGAAAGTTTCTTTTTAGAGATTTATTGTTTTTCTTTGTTGTCTAGATGAACTAATGGGTAGCAGGGTGTCAAAATGATGTGAGACAAAATTCGGTTGGAGGAGCAGTAATAGCAGGTACACATAAACATTTACAACATGTTATTGTAAACTTTAACCAGTAGGTGGTGCTGACATTTGCTGCATTGCCTCAGGTCATGGTCCTGAAAAAATGCCTAACAAGTTTTAAATTAGTGCAAGAAACAAAACAATATACAGCCTCATTTCTAGATTCACCGGCAAAAAGATTTATGTGGGAAATATATAATTCATTATTTTAAGCCGGCTGGGTGTAAACCAACTCTAAATACACATAACTTTCCCGGTGTAAATGTTAATGTAACTGAATACGACCCCTTATTATTAAAACGTATCTCCTGTCTTTTCTCACTGGATACCATGCCACTTATTTGTTTGTTCATTAAACATATTGTATCATTCTACTTTTCTTATTCTGCATATTTAATCTCTATTTAAAGGCTGGTTGAATTAATAAATTCACTACCTTTAAAAAGATTATAGTTTTATACACAAAGTATCCAATGAGCAAAGGTCAACAGTGATTGTACATGACAAATGGCAGTTCTTTATTTATTTTTTGTGTTTATTTAATCCCTGACATGTGGTTAAAGAGTAAAAGGTCAGTAAAAAGCTTAACAATAAGTAGCCAGTTTATCTTATCATGTGTGCAGTTATGTTTGTAAAGTAAAAAAATAGCCCTTGATGTTTTATAATCAGTTTTATTCAAATAAAAAAAAAAAATCCAGAAATCCTGACTATATCATAGCTACCAGGCTATGCATGACACTCAGCCATATTCTATAGCCCTGATTGGGAAAACTTCCAAAAAAGAAAGATTTATCAGGAAGACTTGTGATCCAATTATCATAAAATAGACCCTGGATGGTCTTTGAGGTGACATATGGAGTTATTCTCAGATTGGATGAATCTTTTCACATTATTACCAGCCATCAATTTCTGCATGAGCACCGATTCAATTAAAGGATTTCTTTATAATCACGTAACACCAATTTATTTCGCTCAGCTAGCAAGTAATCACCCAGCTCTGCACCACAGGGCTCAATGTGCACCTCTGTGACCTCTGAGTTGGAAGCCATTTTGTTTGTTTCCTCATTCTGCATTATATTTATGTAGGTCACTAAAGGTGGCACCTGAACAAGAGCAGGAGATTTGCATTACTATACTATGTATCATGTCTATTATTACTATAAAATATACAAAAACTGTTTAAGCACATTGTTGAGATAATGTTAGCTGCATCTCTGTACTTACATGCTGACTAGTTGCTAATTAAAATTTTATACTAAGGCGCAGTTGCATTCTCGATTCTAATTGGACAGACACTCTGTCAGGCTGATGTTTATACTGTGTCATTAATATTAATGTTCTCATTCTAATATGCTAACATATTAATATGTGTTGTTCCGAATAATTGTGTGGTGAAGCTAATAATTCTTATTGCGAAGATTTCTGTAGAATTCGTAAAAAGTGTTTCCAGTGAAAGAGGCTTCTTACTTAGCACATATACATTATAGTACACAGTGAAATTCTTTTTTCGCATATATAAGTGATGTTAGAAGCTGGGGTCAGCCTACAGGGTCAGCAATGATACAGCACCCCTGGAACCCCTTAAAGGCTTTGCTCATGGACCCAGATTGGCAGCTTGGCATTATTGGGGCTTGAACCCCTGATCTTCCAATCAAGAACCCACTGCATTAACCACTGAGATGCCACTTCACCAAAAAAGAAATATGGCAGTGACCAACTTCAGGATTGTTACTGTAAGTCTGCTTTGCATTAGGTTAAATCTATAGCAAGCTGTTTTGATACAAGTGTCTTCTGCATTTATGTGCAAATTTCAAACATCTAGAAAACGAAATTTCGTACGTCTAGTATTGAGTGTAATGTTAGATGTTTGTTGATGCATTCGTATTGAAAGTTTAAAATATCCATCTATCCTGCCAGCCATCTGTCCAGCAATCCATCCATTCAAATGTCCATCCATTCGACCCTTTTACAAAGAGCTGATGATCTGTTCATGAGCGACACCAAACCTTTCTTCTTATTTCCTTTATGTCCTTGACACAGCCCTGTGTGCTTGGTTACAGACGGAGCTCAAGGCTCGAGGATATTTACAGCGTCATCACAAATTGAGGCGTTCAGTATAGAGCAGGCAGTCAAATGATGGCCACAGGCCATGCACTGTCAACACCATGAGTAAAAACACAGCACCATACAGACAGTGAAGCTATTTTCACACAAGTGCTATTAATCTTAGGCTTTAAACATGAAAACGTCCTTTTGCTCTGTATCTACTGTAAAATATTCACTAACTGTGCCATGTTTAAAAAAATTATATTTAATATACTGTTCATCGTAAATACCAGTGAATTATTTTCCAGTGTCACTTCAATATGATAATCTTCCAAGTCAAATATCTCTCTCTCCCTCTTTCTCTCTCTGGCTATCGATCAGCCACATTTTGATACTGGAATTGAAAATGATCTGCTGCAGACTTCCCAAAGTGTTTATTGATTTTCAAAATAGTTTTATTGAAGTTCAGCACTCTAAATATCTGTCACTGGTGCTCTTAAATCACTATCAAAATAGACCTCTTTTTTACATTTTTTATTTTTAGTTCCAGAATATTAAAGCAGAGGTTCTAAACTATTTTGCTCTATCCTTGTAAAATACACTATATGGACCAGACTCATACTCCAAATATTCATATATTACAATTATCGTTTAAATGTGCACAGCAATATTTTGGCTAATTATTATGAAAGATTATTTTTTTTCAGGAATTATTTTGGCATTAGTTCTAAGAAACAGAGACTTCATTAAACTGAATGAAACATGCTTTTGAGTTTTAATGGTTTTGGATTAAACCCATTTAATGTAGGCGGCCCAATTAAACAGAATTAAAAACTTAATGAGAAATATTATTTTAAAAAATCCTTAGAGCTCCTGGCTATCCTTTAGAAAACCCTGCTTTGAGAGTCACACTTATTTGAAGTATTTAATTCATTAGACATTAGAAATAGACACAAACAGCTCCCAAAATATTATTTTAAATTTGGCTTCAATCCCCTTATTATTTATATCTATATGCCTATTTTGTGTTGGTTTTTTTACACTATATTTAATTTCATGCCTTTTTTAAGTGTCTTAATATTTTTTTCATAGCACATTGACGATTGTGAATGAAGAAAACAACATTAAAGGCTTATTATTATTCCACTCGTTTTTCAAAGCCCATTGGCAGCACTGGTTTGGGACTCTGATATTCTGTTGCTCCACTGCTTACTGTGTGATATAATTCTACAATCAGCTGCTCCCGACCTGCCTTAAATAACTTATATGACTCTCAGCATAGTGAGGTATATGAAAGCCTGAAAAGGCTTCTGGGGAGGGAAGAGTTGACGTGAGGACTTCAGGACAAGCAAGAAAGCATGGAAGAGAAATGGGAACAAATGATAAATGTGTTTGACTGGATCACGATTATTATTGATTTGATTGATAATTTATATTATTACCCTATTAAACACCTTTGAGATAGACTTGATCACTGGCTGCACCCCAGGCCTCCACACTCTACATCAGTACCTGTCTTCACTAACACCCTTGTGACTGAATGAGCAGCAATCTCTACAATCACACTCCAACATCTAGTAAAACAACCAACCAGACTAGTGAAGGATAGTATAGTAGCAATAATTGTGGAATGGGATGGTTATTAGATTTATTTAATCTTATTTCCAGTACGGAGTAAATAGCCGCAGTGACACTCTCCTAACTCTTGGTTTTTATACCCCTGGCATTGTTGTGTATGTTTTCAAGTTTAATAATCTTTTTCTTCTTTTTCTTTCGCTGCTCCCATTAGGGGTCGCCACAACGGATCATCCATTTCCATACCACCCTGTCTTCTACATCTGCCTCTTTCACACCAACTACCTGCATGTCTTCCCTCACCACATCCATGAACCTCCTCCTTGGCCTTCCTTTTTTCCTCCTGCCTGGCGGCTCCATCCTCAGCATTCTCCTACCAATATAATTCATGTCCCTCCTCTGCACATGTCCAAACCATCTCAATCTCGCCTTCCACCACCTTCTCAAGAAAATGTCCAACATGCGCTGTCCCTCTAATAAACTCATTTCTAATCCTGTCCATCCTCATCACTCCCAACGAAAACCTCAACATCTTGAGCTCTGCTACCTCCAGCTCCACCTCATGTCTTTTACTTAATGCCACTGTCTCTAATTCATACAACATCGCAGGTCTCACTTCAGTCCTATAAACGTTCCCTTTCATTCTTGCAGATACCCTACTATCACAAATCATTATAATAATTAAAATGCACTCAATTTACAAGGCAGAGACTAAACAAACTTGTGGTCTGCAACTTTTTCCTGAGTAAACTCTAACTATGTCCTGCACGTAAAAAAAATTGCATTCAATAAACCGAATGCCCTGTACCAAAAAATGTAGGTACAAATATGTGCACTGTTACACATCTGGTAAACACAGAATATATATCATAACAGAACAAACAGTTTGTGGACATCTGACCATAAGATACCATAAGTATGTTCTTTTTTAATATTCCACATTTAGTCTTATTTGTTGTTATAATAACCTCTAGTCTTCCGAAAGAGCTATATAGCAGGCCACTTAAGGTCACGCTAACCCATGTGAACAATATCTTCATGGATCTTACTTTGTGCAGAGGGGTATTGTCATGCTAAAACAGGATTTCATATTCCTTTTATATTACATAATTCCATATACTTTCATATACTGTAGTGTATTAAGACCAGCCAGACTGAAAATAAAATAAGTAATGTATACAATGAAGAGAGAGAAAGAGTTGGCCATTAAAGTGTAACACTATCAATTAATGAGATATTCCAATGCTTTGTCGCATCAAAGGCATCATTACCTTACAAAACACTAAATCATTCTTGGCATCAGCTTGTATAAATTCTCAAAGTGACATTCTCCCATATGTGACTGAAGATTGATTTAGATAACACTGTTATATCTGTTAAGTTGATGTAATGAAGGTGAACATTGCAAGACAGCACAATCACTCACAAGTGTTATATATAAGCTTCGACTATATTTCGATTTTTATATTTTATAACCTTACCACCTGGGATGCAGACAGATATTTGGTGTAACACTTGAAGAAAAACTTTCATCTGAACTCCACTCCAAATGTGAGTGCTCATTTCATCATCCACCTTCATCAGAGCCAATTAGTCTCAGTGTACGGAGGAGGAGATTTGAATAAAACCTCGGACCAGATGAAATGCCTTTAAACGTGTGACAGGCCTGTTAATAACCAAATCACTGCTAATAATCAGCACACGGTTGCCATCTCCTAAGAGAAAATAAACCTTTGGTGTCGTATTACTTGCATCGAACTTCCCGGTAAGTCAAGGTCGCAATAAAGTGCGTGTTTAATTTCCCGATACACTTGATTATGTTCCAGATTTGGAATAAGCAAACAGACAGGTTCGTCTTTGCATTTTAAGAGGCTGATCATGGCATGCAGACAGATGAAGAGATAGAAATGAAATACTATGTGAGTTGAAGTTTATGTTAGAATTTTCATTTCCCTGAACACAAAAGACAAAGAATGACATTATCCACAAATCTGAGTCATACATGATTGTGTTTGGATTGTTGTGATCTGAGAGTAACAAGGTGAAAGCGTTCAAATGGTGACATATAATATATTCTTGTTAAAAACTTTTGGAATTTCTCATAATAACTATCAGAAGCAAGTGACAAGTCTTTTTTTTTCATTATATAAATATTAATACCCCAGTTTTAGTATTAGCATATGATCACTAAATGGCAGCAAGAGTCAACTGATTACTTATTGCTTTTGAGGTTTTATTTAGTTGAACGCATACAATGCTTCTCTCTCCATTTGCCTTAAAAACAGTCCGTAATTTTTTTAAACAATTCTTCAAAGTCAGATAAAAGAGGATAAATAAAATGAAAGTCAGGGAAAGAAGCCACATTGGTGTTAGAGCGACAGTATAGTCTTTTCTGTTCCCAACAAAACTGGATTATCATGGGTGTCATTCAAGTTGGGTCAAGTAGCTTTATTGTCATTTTAACCATAAACAGCTGGAAAAAGTAATTATGAAATGCAATAACATTATTCTAGAACACTTATTCTATATTGTAATAATAAGGCTTCACATACAGACACAAACTGTTATCAAAAAGCTGAAGGCACATTATTGTGTAGGATGTATTTTATACATAATATACAATTTTTTCTACACTTCAATTAGGAAACCCCAAACCTGTTCCAGCATATCAATGCCCGTGTGCACAAAGCAAGCTCCAGAAGATATGGGTTATTTGAGTGAGAGTGGAAGATCTTGTATGGGCTGCAATAGAGTTCTAAAGTCAACCCAATTAAACACCTTTTGGAAGAATTGCAATGCTGGCTGCACTCCAGGCATTCTCACCCTACATCAGTACCTAACTTTACTGACACCCTTGTGGCTGAATGAGCACAAATCTCCACAAGCACACTCCAAAACCAAGTTGAACATAACAGCAAAAAGACTAAATGTGGAATGGGATATTTTAAGATTAGATTTTTGGTCAGGTGTAAACAAACTTCAGTCCATATAGTGTATATATCAGTACACAAGTATCTATAAAACACTTTATGTCATCACATAACCCCTGTCTTTGTTTATTTCCTGTAACAGCATCATGTATAGTGTTTTCTATTTTATATAACAGAAATAATAATAAGAAAGTCAGATTTGGCTACTGTATGCGAATGAGCCATTTGATACGTCATTACACATGGAACACCATTAAGCAAAATACATTCAACACAACAAATTAAATAGCAGTTTCGGCAAATCTCTATAATAGAGAAATCGGAAAATTAGGTGGAAATAATATTGTGTACAAAAGAACATTCGCTGAATGTTCTATCAGCCAGATGGGAAAATCTGATTGGATATCACAGCAGTATTCTGCCTATGGGCACAAAAACCCCAGGAATATACTGTATATATGACATAATTGCTTTAATCATATAGCTTATAATTGTGTTTGCATGATGATTATCAAAACAGGACATAAATATACTGTACAAATGAAAAGTATATGGATATGATTTCTTAAAAAAAGATTTTTGGTTCTCTAATTTAGTTGCAGTTGTCTCTTGGTGTAACGAGTATCTCCTTTCCACATGAACAGCAGCAGCTTGAAAGGGAAAAAAGCTATTTCTCCACTGTGCACTGAAGCTTGCGCTGCAAATGAATGGCTATTCTGCATTTTCTTGTGCTCTGGTGCACTCGCCTAGACGCTCAATTAGCTCAAGTAGCCACGGGGGAGCGAAGGACCTTCCTGCCTACTGACTACATGGTTAAATGCAATCCACAAGCACCCATGGCATATGGCACAGCTGTACATCCATTTCCTGAATCCATAAACTTGGAGTCACTTTTAAGGAAGTGCTTGAAATCCAGGACACCACAACTAAAAAATTTCACCTCATTAAAGCATAAGAGTGTGCACGCGTTCAAATTCTCCCCTCATTTAAACAAAGCAGATGCAATTTATCAGTTGATTAGCTTCAGCTTAGGAATCTGAATTTAGCAGAAAAAAACTCAGGAACTGAGACATATGGTTGAGTTTTATAACCTGTTCATAATATTTAGACTTGTCAACTTTTTTAGTAAATTCGATCAATTGCGTTATGACTCCTACCCACTAAAGTCCCATCATCCAATCTCTGGGGTTTTGTTCTGAACTCTTATCTTTGTTCATATATATATTTTTTTTATTAAATGTAATAAAATGTTTTTATTCAAACCAATTTACAAGCAAAGATAAGATACAATCCAAAAGATGTGCCAGTATTGACATGATGTTGAGTTTGTGCATTAATGTCATTCTCTTTCCCTTAAATTTTTCCTACATTTATTATTAACAATAATAGAAATCATACACGAGTTTTTCAAGACTCTACATTTTAAGGCTCGTTTTCAGAAAACCAACATGCATTTATGTTCCAAAGCACTTGAACAGTATTTCTGCCTAGTTTCTTCCGAAAGCTCTACACAGAATACTCAATCCTATTTTTTTGGTTACAATAAACACGTTTCTTTCCATGTACAAAACAGCAAAATAATTTGCATATTAAAAAATCCTAAGACTTTTTTTATTATTTCCGCAAGAGGGGATTAATAACTATGCCAAATTTTCTGACATTTTTCTATCTTTTCAGTGTTTTTATTTACAGTAATCCCCCAATTATCTCTGTGGTTACATTTCAAATGCACCCCCGATGAACAAAAAAAACCACGATTAACGGACACCACCCCAAAAATGCTATTTATTGTGTACAGTACTGTAGTGTATTAAAATTTTACTTAATTTCATCATTAATAATTATTTTTTTTTTTTTTACATAAAACTCCATTAAAACAATTCCCTATAAATTTTTTGGTCTATCCACGAGGGACTGGGAAAATCAGAGTTACCATGGGTCTTCTGGCTTCTTCTTGGATCAATGCTCTCCTTCCCCGGCTTGCCAGTGTAGGTGGACGGCCATGTCTTGGTAGATTAGCAGGTTTGCCATTCTCTTTCTATTTTTGGATGATGAATTGAACAGTGCTCCTTGAGCTGTTTAAAGATTTGGATATGTTTTTATAACCTAACCCTGCTTTAAACTTCTCCACAACTTAATCCCTGACCTGTCTGGTGTGTTCTTTACTCTGCATGATGCAGTTTGCTCACTAATGTTCTTTAACAAGTCCTTCACAGAACAGCTGTAATTATACTGGAATTTAAGTACACACAGGTAGACTCTAATCACCAATTAGGTGACTACTGAACACAGTTGATCAGAGTATCTGAGTAACAGGGGCTGAATACATATGCATGCCAAACCTTTTCAGATTTGTCTTTGTAAACAATTTTAAAACCATGTATGATTTTCATTCCACTTCACAATTATGTGATACTTTGTACATAACAATGCACTTTTGTATACAGTTTTGTTGACAAGGGCCAATTTGTAATGGCTAGACAATGGGTCAGAGCATCTCCAAAACTGTAGCTCTTGTGGGCTGTTCCCAGTCTTCAGTGGTCAGCATCAAAAGTTAAAAATTCAAAAGTTGTCCAGGGAAGGAACAGTGATGAACCGGCAGCAGGGTCATGGGTAATTTTCCATTAGTTTGTATCACCTCAGTGGCTAATATAATATATAATACACCTTTAATGGATTTCTTCAGGTTCCACATCACTACATGGCTTTTTTTTTCTCCATCCAGTATTAAAGGGCTATGATGCAATAATATATAAGGTACTTTTACCAAATAATCCTATCTAGAAGTTTTATTTGAGCTAAAATAATGAAAACAGGTTCTAAGACTTTATTGAGATCTGCTACTTGTGACAAAAATATGTATTCCTTTTACTGCCTAGAAGCTAGCACAACGTTAAAATTACATTCATTACAAACATCCATGTAAATATACAGCACATTCACAAAGTGCACAGGCTACTTACAAAGTTGTTTGTGTACATACATTTCTTGTGCTAATGCAGCAACAGTACTTAAGAGGGAATCAATCAATCAATCTATCAATCTATCAATCAATCTATCTATCTATCTATCTATCTATCTATCTATCTATCTATCTATCTATCTATCTATCTATCTATCTATCTAGAATTTCTATTATGATATTTATGATAGTTTTCCATGTCTAAGAAACACTATGTTTTTAATGTAGAAGATTGTGAGTTATTGGGCCTGTAGTGATTTTAAGAAAGTATTTATTTTTTCTGTAACCCTGTCTAATATATAAACACTCTGATGTACAGCATTTTGACACAGCATCTGCAGTGTAAGTTTACAATATATACTGTATGATCCAAAGTTTTGAAATAAAGTACAAACTAAATGCATTCTACAAATTTAATCCTGAAGGCTTTCTTAGATAGTAAATTATTTTTCTGAACATTTTTCTAAAAAAAAAAAAAAAAAAAAAAAAAAGAAAAAAAAAGGAATATTAAAAAAAAAAAACAAGAAAAGAAAAGGTATATTGTATCCTGCCTCCAAATAATGTCCCTTATTTGTTGAGGAAATGTAGAAAAACCTTTTCTACCATTTCTGCTAAAATAAATACAAAAATACTGATGCCTAACATTTCAATTAAGTGGATTGGAAAAGATTCAGATAGTTGGCTTCTTTCTCTACTGTTTGTGTTTTTAGTGAATCTATCTCTGACCGCAAAAGAAACCTTCTAATTTATAGTGTTAACATTTTTCTAATAGTGTTCCAATCTAAATAAAATGTGAAAAAAAACAAAACCTTGTGAACTTGCAATTTTCAATGCAAAAAAATGGGTTCTTCGCATCGTTGACTACTTTCTGCAGAGCTTCTTCTCAGAAGCCTCTCCAAAAGGAAAACATTCTGATATAGAGAGATGAGATAAGGAATTTTATTTAAATATGTTTCTTTTAAGAAAAAAAAAAGACCCTTGAAGTATTCTTTGGGAATATACCTATATATTTCCACTTGTTATTTATTCCACTTGAAAAAAGGAAACATTTCAGTTTATGCAACTTAATGCTGGTCAGCAAAAAATATTAAAAGCTCAATAAAAACTCCCCAGAAAACACAAAAGTTATTGCAAAATCACAATGTAAAACAAATAAAAAATCATCTAAAAGCTTAAAAAAAAAAAGAAAAAAAAAAAAGGTGCATGGCAGTTTATTCAAATGTGCTTACATAGGTTTTATGCTTGTATGCACTGGACTTTGCTTATTGGAGTATATAGTGTGTCTAGGTCAGTGGTTCTTAACCTGGTTTGATCAAACCTCAGGGGTTCGGTGAGTCAGTCTCAGGGGTTCGGCGGAGGTCAAGACACACACCTGACTCATATGATTCATTAGCAGAAGTCACACTGATTTGCAGTAAATATTCATTATTTTGTTTTTGTGTGAAAATCATCTTTTAATAGTTTTGTTCTTTGAACACAGTGATGTTGATGCACGGTATTTTGTGCACCAGTAAAATATATACCTATGTTTTGAATTTGAAAAAAATCATATTTTATTTTTCAAATTAAGAAGGGTTCGGTGGATGCGCATATGAAACTGGTGGGGTCAGTACCTCCAACAAGGTTAAGAACCACTGGTCTAGGTAATGTTTGAAGGGTTTTTTTATTTTGGTTGTGAGTCTTGAAATGAATAAATGATGTAATGCCAGGTGTTTCTGTGGTACTGTCTAAGCTCTGAATTGGTTCCTAATGTGGTATGTTGTAAGTGTTGGTATTAAAGAAACAATCACAACCTTTTTTTCTTTTAATCCAGGAATGTGCGCGTAACACAAAGTGTATTTATTTCTGATAAATAATGAGACTTAAACAGTATTTGGGAGTGAAGTGACTGAGTTTTACCAGAGCCAGAATGCAGATTAACACTTTTAGCTTGGAAACATTTTCTTTTCTTTTATTCATACACTCGTTCCCAAAAATGTAATCATAGTTACAGTGTTTCAGTGTGCAGTGATTCAATGCACAGGAAGAAAGATTTCCCTTTTTTTCTGTCTCTTTCTCTCTCTCACAATTAAATCCCTCAAAAAACACATTTTATTTTCATCCTGGAAATGCACAGAAAACAACGGGGAACCTTACGGATGCTCACTGAGAGCTTTCAGTCTAACAGAAGATTAAAAGTGGGCACAAGAAAGCAAGGCCCGCTGTTGTCCACACAGAGCACAAATACCCCCCAAAAACACTCGACAACCTGAGAACCGAAACAATCACGCGAGAGAACATCAAACGCTACGCTTTTAGTTTTGATCTTCAAAAGACGATTCATCATCATCATCATTCTCATCATCAACAACAACAAAAAAGCAGTTGACTTTTGGTAGTGATAAACATTTACTTCCATGTTCATTAGTGTGTGCCGCAAATATATTATATTATTTTATGTTATATAAGCTACACAGATAGATTTACATACTCAATACTGCCCCTCAAAATACCATATATTTCACCAAGGTTATACAGTGGCATCCAAAAGTCTGAGACAATTTTTTTCAATTAATTAAAACAAACCAATTTTGAAATAAACAAACCAAAACAATTAACAATCAAAATTGAAGAAAGGAAATGCTTCAATATTCAAGATTCTAGATCACTATTTATATTCAAGCAAGAGCGAAACCTGGATGCACCAATTTGAAATTCGGAAAAATTATTCATTCATTCAAAAATGTAAAAAAACAAACCAAAAAATCATACTTCTATGAATTTTTTTTTAATTATATTTGGCTTATTACATAAAGATACAAAGGTCTCAGTCTTTTGGACTTCCCTGTATGTGTTTTGGTACCAGTGTATGTGTGGGATGGGGCATTTCAATAAAATCCTTAATAAAAGGCAACAGTTACAAAGAGATTATTGTTTTTTTCCCCCAATGTGTACATTTCAAAATAATATTTACAATCGATGAAGATCATTGCACACGTATTAGAAACATTTATTTTGTGGCAAATTTTGGAACTTTCCAGCCTATGTACAAAAAACATATTGGTGTAACTGTTTTCGAGTGTTTTCACCGGGTGTTTAGCTTCTCAACATCTTTTTAACAGCGTCCAACATCTCAGGTCAAAGCTCGGGACGAGATGTTTGTGTCCTGCGCTATCCTGGATTAGTCTGAAAGTCTGACCATCACAGAAAAGTAAACATCATATGAAATACTCTTTTTGGCTTTCATTGATCACACTGTGTTTGCTGTGGTCAGCATTTAACACTGTTTCAGGACCATCATCCTCTTTTACTTCCTTCGACTCCTGGGCCTGAAATGTATCTTTCCGCCTGTAGAAGAAGCGTGCCATGATGGCCAGGCAGGCCAGGATCACAAATATCACGACAGCAATGACGCCTGGAAAAAAAACACACAATGTCAGATACGAGCGCAACGATGTGAAAGGAGCAGTATTACATCACTATTTAAGGATTCTTCTGCTCCTCTACCGTTTACACAAACCTTTATTAAAACCATAAAACCTCCTGTGGTATTATACATCTCCCTTCAATAGACTGAGTGCCTTCTCCTAATGGCCTTACTGTAAGGCTGTGATATTTTTTATAATGACGCAGTGATTTCACAATTTATAAACAGTGCAACTAGTTTGAACGTATTTCTTCTTTTATTTGGTAAAGGAAACGCCATGTGCGTTGCGATTACACCCTCAGATTATGGCTTTAAAGCAGATAATGAGGTCTTTTTGAATTTGAATTTTGATACAAATCTTAATTTAGAGCCTGTTCTCCTTACTTGATGGATTTACAGATAAATCAGATGATTGATGTAATTAAGCAAAGAAATTTGTGACTTGATAGTACATCATCTCTATATTTTTTCTTGTTCGTCTTTTCTTTCCACAAAGGACCGGCTGAACGTCCTGTCAGAAAGCACCATTTCCTGAGCACTTCGCTTTCTGCGTTCTGTTAAGCACCGTGTATGCAATTACTTGAGGTAAAAAGAGGCATCTAATTGAAGTGGCCCAAAAATACATCTCGGTTTTAATTTAATGCCACATTAATCCACTCAAGGAGAGGATATTTGAAAATGGCAGTGAAAAAAGTTCCTCGAATCAGCAAATAATTTCTTACAAAAATGTGGAAATTCATTTTGGTGTTCTTAGGAACTTTTCTATTAAGTTGACATGAACTGTGGAGCATCTGGTGTTTTTATGTGCTATTTGTTCTGGCTGTTGAAGTCCTGATTGGAATTAGTCAGGAGGTGTTTATTAGGAAAGGAATAAGGCTGTTATCATGCACACAGGGTTGGTACGATATGGAAAGTGGTGGAAGCTGAGCACTGCAATATTTTTGCATAACATCAGTCTGCAGCACGCTATTTGGCTTATAACACAGTGATTTACCAATGATTACAATGTTTACTTTTTAAAATAAATGACATTTAACCGTTTATAGCAATGTTGTGGAACATCTCGGAGACAAGATCGTTTTTGCATTAGAGCTTTCAGTAATAGACATCCCTCATTAGTCTAATGCTTCTGAACAGAAGGTGCTTTTAATAACCACACTGATAAATAAACTATAATGAATAGGTATTCTGTGTCAACCATATGAAGATATGCTGTTTCCATGTTGAGTGTTGTTCCTCTCAAGGTTTCTTCCTCATTAGACCCTTGTCTAAGGGAGATGTTTTTCCTTATTGGTCATTGGCTCACTTGTTAGGTAAAGAATTTCAAATGTATACTCTCAATCTATTTATTTGTGTAAAGCTGTTTTGTGACAATATTCATTTTTAAAAACGCTACACAATTTAAATGACTTAACTCAGGACCCAGTTTAAAAAAGAAAAGAAAACTTGGATGGATGACTGTTACTTTGTTTGACAACAAACCAGCACAAATCTCAACAATAAGGAATGATAGCATATTACAACAATGGATGATCATAGTTTCATCAACAACTCCAAATACCAACATTTAACGTCACATTTAAACATGGCCGCAGTGAACTGCAAAATGCCATTCATATGCTTTCAGTCACTGGGCTACTGCTCAAGCACACTGGTAGTTCAAGCACAATATAAACAAACACTCGATTTGTGAAGTATATAAGTCTGATCACTGATATTTACCAAGCTGATGATTCACCCGCCTCGCTATTTTGAAATTCTGACCTGTGTCATTCCTGTTTCCACCATTACCTCACCAGATCTACCACGTTTTATATATTAATCTATAATAATCTATATTGTCTGAACAGTAGGAGTCGAACAGTCAGGTAACCTGCTTTATTCTAAACGTTTAATAATTGCACTTCTCTTAACAGGATTGTTTGCATAGAAATAACTTACAATTATATAGTGGACATTTTCCAATTTCACAAAATCATGTGGAATTGTTTATATGGTCGATATTAAAATATTATATTTAATATTATATTATTATATATCAATAGAATTCTTGGTAGCATGATAAGCTGGAGGTTTTACAAATATTAAAATAAAAAAAGACTAAAAAGAATAGATGCAAGAGGCTGGAGTGAAAACAGTTGCTATAGCATAAGTGAAAACAGGAATCGATTTGTTTCAGGGGCAACCCATAATGTATAAAAGTATGACGTCCTGTCAGTTATATAATTAAACAAAAATGGTAAATTGCTTTATTGTGAGAGGAATAAAATAACTAGCTGTTATTTTCCAATAACTAGCTGTTATTGGAAAATAACCAGCTTTGTGGTGGTAATGGTAACTCCTCTGACCCTGGAGACTCCTTCCAAAAATGCCCAAAAAAAGGCATCCCACCACAGAAAGTTTTTTTTAAAAACACGTTTAAAAATTTTTTTTTTAGCGCACTGATGATTAAAATTACCTGCGACTGTCCAAGCAGCTGTTATGGAAAATCAATCGCTTCCTC
Source organism: Silurus asotus (assembly GCA_024362625.1). NCBI lineage: Eukaryota > Metazoa > Chordata > Actinopteri > Siluriformes > Siluridae > Silurus > Silurus asotus. The sequence continues at coordinate 2,607,517 of MU551584.1, forward strand.
ACTAATCCGATTTGGTGTTTCACTCCGTCCTCTTTAATATTGTGATAAACTAAAAGGAGTTTTTATATTTTCAGCCGCTAATTTTGCAGGAGCAGCGTTAGCAGTCTGTCTTGCAAATGTGCAAATGTACAGCAGAAGTGCAGACGTGTCAAAGGCAGAGAGGGAATGGAAAAAAAAAGCAAACAGAATCAGCTTCTCTGAGAGAACACTCATTTCCTCATCAGCTTAAAAACGAGCAGAGTGCACTAAGACAGCTGTTACCTCCAATCAAAGCCGAGTCACCGCTGATTGCATTGACTACAGGCTCTCCTACAGTACCCACATGATCTACAGCAAAAAGGAAAGAAGAGAAAGAAGAGACACACATAGCATCATACTCTGCATTCACAAGGGTGCGGTGCAGAGAGGCAGTAAAGCATGAAAGTGGAAACCAAGAGAAGAAAGGATGCAAATTAAATTCCCTTGCATGCAGATTAATAAACTGATTGGCCACATTTGAGCCCTAATTTAATTATCGCCATGGAGGCTATCACAGGGCTATAGACACTTTTTTTTTTTTTAGACCTTTATAGGGAAAAAAAAATCAATTTTGCCATACCATTCCTTTTTAAAAAGAATAACCTATACTTCCTGGAGTGGATTTTACGTTAATTCATGCATACCTTTTATTCATTTAACCCCCATCAGTCTGTTTCCATCTTAAATCCTGTTTTTCGTCTTTCTACATAAATGTTTAGCCAAGTTTTATTGATTTTTGAACACTAAGTAAGTAAACACAACCACAGGTTTAGACATGGGTAGGTAGCACAAGAAACTGTACTCCACATAAAACCACTCCACAGTGCTGCTTGACACAAACTCGTATAAATCTTATATGCAACCTCATCACACAGTAAACATCTGATGGATGCAAAATTATATTCAGATAAGCATGCATTCTGTAAACGTGTCCTGTGCACACAATCTTACGGGTTGTGTTGTACTGTTGTATAGTATGATATGCATTGTGTTTGTAAGCATAGTTTGTGCAGATCCCACTCCGGACTCTAGCCCTGGCCTTTCTGCACTCCAGCCTAGTGAAGCCATGCCCACCTCCAAGTAGATGATGTCACAATAAAGTGACTTTATAAAGTCAGGCTTCCCAGCTTGCTTTTTGCCGACACACAATTTTGTTTTGTGATTTTGTTTTGGTGTTTTGCATAAGTCTGGTTATGACTTTTCTGAGTTCTCCTTGTCCTATATATTGTAATATGCTTGATCAGTCATGGACAAAGTATACAAACCATGTACTTAAGTTAAAGTGCAGGTACAGTAGGCAAAATATTACTTCAGTTAAAGTAAAAGTGCTCCCTTTAAACTTTCACTTGAATAAAAGTCTAAAAGTATTTGCCTTCAAATGTACTTTTGTATACAAAGTACTAAATGTTTATGACTATAATGTCATTTTTGTCACAAAACTCTTGCTTAATCAACTCAGTTTATGTGAAATAACTCTTAGCACACCAATCTATCAATAGAATGATATTAATGATTCAAACACTGATTGATATCTATTAAAATAATCATTAACCCAGAACCTTGTTTTCACCCTGAAGTTTACCCCGGTGTTTGCATGTACAGTACATATTCCAATATATAACTCCTGCTCTGTGTTCATGCTCCTTTCTATATCTATCAGGATAACGTATACATTACAGCCACCACACTGTACCTTGAATTATTAAACAACCCTAGACTGGGTCGTAACAGTAAGCAGTGAAAGACATAACTATTTGGCCACAATCACCAATAAAGCAGACTGTAGAGTAGAATTTGGTGAAAAAGAACAGCAAAAGGTTAAACATGTGGATCTATTATGATTCGGGGTTGTCCAGTGAAACAGGAAACACTGCAGCGGTACATGGAAGAATAGATTTGGGTATCTGCAAATTCTGGAAGCAAAATAAACTGGCTTTCTGCAGGAAAATAATCCTAATTCTTCAAGAAATAGAAGCTAAACTTATGGATTAAAAATGATATGAAAATAGTGTCAGTAGGCAGAGTTCAAACATGATTTGTGAAAGACAAATCACCGAACTAGAAATAGCCCTTGCTTTGGTATCTATCACAGAAGGTGTGCTTTTAAAGATAACAGTTTTGTTGTTGTGGTTGTGTTTACTTTGTTTCTTTTCAAATGTAAATTGTTTAAACTTTTACACTTTGAACCATAGTTTTGAGGCCTGAGCTTTGTGGAGCTACAAGGGACAAAGTTAGAGGGAACTTTGGCTATCGGATGGATGCGATGTGGCGAGTTGTACCCGACAGGGAGTGGGTGGTTTCGGCTGCATAGGGACTGGATGACGAGGACGAGCCGCAGTTGGACTCAGTCAGTGTCCCTGTGACAGCAACAGGACTGGTATGTGGATAAAGCAGCGCTGCTTTCAGAGGAGAGATGGAGTTGAACTGGACCACTGACAGGCAGCCGGTAAAGCCCTGAGAAGTTAGACGACTTATCTCTGTATCCGACTCATCATACTCTGTGGATATACATGCACACACACACACACACACACACACACACACACACACACACACACACACACACACACACACACACACGCATATAAATGTCAAAGTTCATTCTATAGACACTATAAAGACTGGGGGTAACAAGGAAAAACCATCCATCTCTTTCTCTTTTTTTACACTTTTTCTGTCTCTCTCTCTCTGCATTTTGCTTTCTCTATCTGCCACTCTCTCTCTGTTTTTCAATATTTATTTCCATCTCTTTCTGTGCTTTACCCTTTCTGATGTCAAACTTTTTCTTTCGCTTCATATGTCTGTCTCTCCTCCGGTCGATCTATCTGTCTGTCTAAATTCCGAAAATAAATCAATTAGTTAAATACTAATTATATAAGCTAGTTAAATCATTAAAAAAAAAAAATACATTTATTTTTATTTAATTTTTGTTTAGTGTTTAGTTTACTTCTTTTCTTCAATAATGCAATGATGTTACAAAGATCTATTTGTCTGTCTGTCTGGAACACATTCGCAAAAAACTGGTTAAAACAGCAAAGCTAGCTATCTATCTATCTATCTATCTATCTATCTATCTATCTATCTATCTATCTATCTATCTATCTATCTATCTGTCTGTGTGTCTGTGTGTCTGTGTGTCTGTGTGTCTTGGTAGGAATAGTTATTAACTTTTAAAAGCACACACTGTACACATATTTATTTTTAAATAACTCCAGCTACTAGCTGTGGGCTACACATGACTTTCATGAAGGCTACACTTTAGATAAAGGCACAATTATAAAACTTAAAAAATATTTATTGTTTTACAACCCCAATTCCATAAATGTTGGGGTGCTGTTTAAGATAAAAATACAAACAAAATGCAATGTTTGGTAAATCTCATAAACTCATTTTAAACCATGGAAATGTACTTAATAAATAGTAATCTAATATGTTTAATCAATTACATTTCTTAAATTGTATAATCTCAGATACTTTGCTCACTTTTCTCACTTTTCTGAACCACGGTTTGAGAAAAAGAGTGCAACGGGGAACTGAAAGTGCCAACATCATACAGATACAGAATCAGATAATGTTAACATAAAATGTCTGAGTAAAGAAAACGTATTTAAGAAAATGACAAACCGCCGAGATTTTCCGTAACAGTTTCTAGAGTTGATACAAAATGGTGCAAAAACAAAAAACATTTTGAGCGGCAGAGATAAAAGAGGACAAAGTTGAATATTCAGACTGGTCTAAGCTCTCAGGACGGCTTCAAAACTTCAATAACTGCTCTTTATGACTGTATTGAGCAGGAAATCATTGCTGTACATAATAAAGCACTGTTACATGCACTTGAATCAGCCTGAAAGAAAAGTACATAATTACACAATTAATTGTTTCTACTGTTCATCATAAAAACTATTCTACCATTTATTTCTTACATTGCTATTATTTGTTATTATTTTAAAAGCAAGCATATCTTAATTTAAAAAAAAATATTTTTTGCACATTTAGCCTGATGATTTAGATGATTATATTGGTGATTATATTATCAAATGTATTTACACACATTTTTACACTGTACTTACTTATATAAAAGAGGATTCTTCCAAGGAAGCAGCAGTTTAATCCTGACATAAAAGCCTCCTCTCTCTTTGTCCCTTGATTCCTCCAAGTGCATTTTAAGAATTATGTCCATAACGATGGTGGACTTCAATCAATTTTTGGGTCACAGGCTGACAGATGTACGATTGAGGAATCTAGAAGGCATCGATCAGAGTTTTGGGAGGCATCCATCGACCAATTTTCATTTTATTTTTTAAAATATTAAAAGCTTCTGACATGTTTACTGCAGATTTTTTTTCCAAACCAGTGTTTCTAATGCACATGAAGTCTCAAGACTCCTCGACCGCCAGCTTTTCCCTCTACTTGTTTCATCTTTTATTCTGTATTTATTACTGTGTTATGATCGATGCCTGGAATCATTAGGAATGACAGAAAATGCTCTTTTATGTTTCTGTTTTAAACTCTTATGGAAAAATTATCCTAAAAATCAGATCAAGTTAGATGTGGGAATGTGCGTAATCTGGTCAGATGGTCTCACGGCAACAGAGATTGATTTAAAAAGTGAAACAGTGTGGTGAGTCAAGCAATGATGATGTCCTGAGAGGTTTAAATAATTTGTTGGTGGGCTGGTGTGATGTGCTACTGGAAATAAAGACTAGAGTACTGTGTAAAAGTCTGATACCACCACCAGCTATGTAGTTTTAGCAAAGTTTTTAATATTCAAATTTTGAAGCAAAATGGCTTCTTTCGGAAAAAGTCAGCATTTAGTGTGACCACCCACACACCCTTTTGCACTAATCACATTTTTAACACTTTTGGGGAGACTGTCATGAGATTTTCTGAAGTACTGTATATTATACAAGGCTTTTTTCAGAACTTCCCAGAGTTTTTCTTAGCTGTACTGTATGTTGTCTTTTATTTTTTTCTTTGTCCAGGTGATCTTACCCATACTGTCTCTATAATGTTTAGTTTAGGAATCTGTGGAGGCCATGACTGTTTTATTAGCTGCTTTTCTCTCCAAATATAATTTCACTGTATTAGCAGTTTGCTTCGGATCGATTCATAAAAAAATAAAACTATTCCCAATGGAATGATTCATTTAAATCTGCTGGTACATTTAAGCATTCATGATCCTAACAGTTTGGATAACATTGGAAACAGCATGGGCAGAAATGCATATGCAAACCAGGACAGGCCCTCCACCATGTTTTACTGAAAGCTCCATGCACTCATATTTTCCATCTCTCTTCAACTTTTTTCCCCGACATATTGTTTACGAATTGACGAATTTAAACTTAGATTAATCACTCCATAATAATACTCTTCTCCAGTGATCTTTGTAAGCTTTGTGATATGCGCTTTGTGAAAAGCACTATAGAAATAAACTTGACTTGACTTGACATATCTTAGCCTTTTCACCCTGTTCCCTTCTGTAAAAGTGGTTTCTTGGCTGTTACCCTTCAACAAAAACCATTCCTGATCAAGTTTCTTTGGACTGTAGAAGGGTCAACTTGGCATCCTGATGAAGATGCCAGATTCTGAGACTTCTTCTTGTCTCTCAAAAGAGAATCTTCTCATTAAATCAGTTTTCTTGGCCATTCAGCCCCTTTTTTGACCTTGACCTCATCTGATTCTTAAATTATCTTTATAACAACTTGTATTTTGATTACCCATTTAGTTTGCTGATTTCCCTTTGTAAGTGGCCTTGCTGATGCAAAAGTCCTTGCAATGATCTTTGGCATTTTAAATAGATTGATATGATTGAATCTTAATAACAAGCTTTTAAATAACTAATATATGAATGATATATATCTGATATGAATTTTCTATATCTTTTGGTTGTATTCTACTAAAGAACCTCAGAAAAAATTTGTATGGCCATTATACTATTGCTGGAGCAACAAAGCTAATGATGGCATAAGACTTCTGCACAGTTTGGTATATATATTTTCATTGAGCAACACCGAGCAGCACTACACCCTTAATTCACCTCACTGGCTGCCTGAACAATCATCCCCTGCCCCTTGAAGCAGTTAACCGTCCCAGACATTTCATCTTTCCAGTCCTGCTCTAAAATGCACATAATATTCTATAATGATCAATTATGTGGACATTCCACTCGCAATTCTTTGAGAGCCCAGCACTCCATTTCTTTTTTCTATTATAACTGAAAGCACAGGCTGGGAACAGAAGCATGAAAGCACTGTACAGATGAGAGCAAACAATCTTAGAATTTATTTATTTTTTTTTCATTATTTTTTTACTTTTTTTTAACTAATAGGCAGCCCAGACAGACGTCGACGGCATTTTAATGGCCTTACTCACCAGGCACTCTCCCGATGATGATGGCTTTGATGGCATTGAAGTCAACATCTGATGATAGGTTGAAGTCTTCCCTTGCGTTCTGATCAATCTAGAAGACACAAAAAAGAGCTCCAGTAAACAGGGACGACTGTCACACTGTAAAAGGGCTTTAGAACGTTCATGTTTCAAATGCTCAGGAGTGTTATTCATCCATGCCAAGGCTTTTTTTTTTAATTAAAGCTGCTCTTCAAAGCCGGTTAAACATGCCGTTGTGTGGCGCAGAGCCTCTTATTGCGCTGCAGGGGAAAGACAAATTGGGAAGCGCTCGAATCAGGGAGAAAGAAAGATTGCCGAGATGAGCTCACATCTTTGAAACACAATTATCATGAAGGCTTAGACTAATTGGTGAAGGTTATCTACCGAGTAACACTCGTCCGAGATGCATTCCAGCTCCACACAGAAGATTGCATATTGACTCAAGAGTTGAACTAAAGAAAAGTACAACTTCTTATTCAAACAATGCATTTCAGGTACAGTAGTTTTTAATTTCTTTAACAAAGCAAGGTCTACATCACTACCTCCACATTGACCATAGGACTATGCTATCAAACTTAAACTATCAAACTACCGATGCTGAATATTTCCCCTCTCTGCAACTAAAACCAAGGCCATGGAGAAATATATATTATTTGACAGATCATCGAAGCCCGAACCCATTTTGCCACCCATCATCACCCCAGCCTGCTGGGACATATTGAAGCACATTCAGAGAGCACAAGCCCATAAACCTGCTCTGCCCGATTGCCCTCCCAACAGTATGTTTTCGCTGAACCATGACCCAGGGTCATGCTTTGTATGTACACCTCGCTCAGCACAGGGCATCCAAGGATCCACCATACCACCAGGTTCATTCAAAATACGTTCTGGTGGCCCTCCTGATAATTAGACACCAGACGATATGTGGAGGGTTGTTCAACCTGTGTCTTAGTACAAACTCCTACTGGAAACACTCCCCATCCTTCAACAGGCTTGGTCCCATATCGCGGTAGATTTCATCACAGACCTCCACTGTATTGGTCGCAGTGGACAGATTCTCTGAACCAAGAGCTGGGACACTTTCTTTAAACATACTGTAGGAGAGAACAGCAACGTTGGAGTGAATTCATCATATGAGCCAAAACCACTCAAAATTCTTTAATTCACTCTTCCACCAATCTCACCCCATTTTAGTGTGTACTAGGTTATCAACCGCCTCTCTTTCCATGGTAAGGGGAAATCTTGTGCATTCCTGCAGTCAAGGACTGGCTCCATTGGAGCAGAGATGTGTGGGAAAGAGCTCATGTGCACCTCAGGAGGGCCGTTTGTCGCCAGGAGATGCAGGCAAACCATCAAAGACACCACCACCCTTCCTATCAAGTTCAAACTACCCAGTAAGAAACTAAGCCCCTGTTAACCCTGTCACCTATCGCTTTCAGTTACTATCCCACTATTGCCTCTTTAATAACTCGTGGATTAGGAGGGTTATGGGCAGGAGGATCAATGCTAGGTGGAACCCTAGATATAGATGACATCCTCGCTGCCTTACTCAAGGAGGAATTCCACAGAAACCACCCCCATCGACCAGGCCCCAGATCCTGGGGGTGGCCCTGTAAGAAACTAACACCTGGAGGTGTTCTTAAAGCTGTTCTTAACGATTCCAGATACAGTTACCTTCTCTGCCTCAACAGCGGCGGATATCCCCTGAGTTTTGAACATCTTCGGGGCAAAGTTTACTTCCTGTTGTTAGCCTTTTTAGCCAGTGCCCATGCTAAACTATGTTGCGGAGTATTGTGTCATCTAGTGCATATCAGGCTGTTACTTTATTTCATGTTCTTAGACCTGGTTTTCACTCTTGGCACTGCTGCCTGAGGCCCTCTAGCACTGCTCGACTGATACCACTTTCTCTCAGGGTAAGAGGTAAGCATACATCAAGGCGCTTCTCTGTTCCGGCCACCAAGATGGTGGAATGAACTTTCCCTAGAAGTCTGAACAGCAGAGTCCCTGACTATATTTAAGCGACGGGTAAAGACCTACCTCTTCCTGAAATAATTAAAGTAACACTTTCTTAAACTAACAGAGTTATAGGATGATGTAACTTAGGTTGGAATCTAGCATACCAGTGTACATTCATTTATTGATGGAGACTCAAAGCACTTTTGTACATTTCTCTGGACAAGGGCGTCTGCTAAATGCCACAAATGTAAATATAAATATATACATTATGCTATATGTTAGATTGTTTTTTTCTTTTTGAACAAAAGATTTAGACTTTTTTGTCTTTAAATATAGAAAGGCTCAGTAATGCAATAACATTCACATTTATGATTATTTAAAAGTGATATCTATATCTGACCTGAATACTGAGGTTTTCTAGGACTCTTTGTATTGACACTCTGTGCAGCTGTCCATTGGCCAGGTTCTTTGCACTCGATCTGAAGACGTCAGCATCTCGGTTATTTTGCAGTTTGTACTTCACCTCCAGTTGACCTTCAGAAAGCACAGAATATCCTGTTACACATGAGATGCTGCCTTTGCAGTCCTTTGGTAACAAAGAGTCACAATGAATAATACACAATCTATAATCTGCCTGATTACAGCGGGATGGGAAAGTCAATGCACATCGACACTAACTCACATTTACGAAACGATAAAGCTGTCTGTTAAGAAGATTAGTGTTTAAGCCACTGACAATAGCACGCATTACAAGTTCATTTTCATATATTTGAGGAATTAGTGGCCAGCTCTATTTATATGCCAAAACTGAGGAACTAATGAAATTCAATACATAATGACTGTTTAAATGAATGTTCCTCAAATAGAAAAGAATAGAATAGAATAGAATGGAATACCCTTTATCTGTCACATATACATTACTACTGAATTAGAAAAGAGTACAGCTTTCTTAATACATTTTACAAAAAAAAAAACAATGATTGAAAAATCGAAGAATTTGAGAGCAGGGACCATTTGGGGAAATACTGTCGAAATGAATAGTGTCTTGTGTGACGTGAAGTTGCTCATAACTGAAGGATGCCTTTATACTCTAAAGAACACGCATCGTTTTACATGTAGAGTAACACAAGATGTCTAAAACTGTCAAAGATCTGCAAAACTGTCAACTGCCCCATCGAACAATGATTTCCTTGGCTGATCAGATCATCTAATGATATTAATAAAGCAAGACTTTATTTAAATGGAGACTAAGATGAGAGAAAGGTGAATTGATCTAATGCTATTAAAGTATGATTACAAAAAGTATTATAGCATGATTGCAAAAAAGCCAGGCACTGCTAAATAAGGGAAAGGGTTTTTTAAATAAAAATTTTTTATATAATTTTTTTATGTGCATCATATAATGCTTGCTCATATTGGATACATTCAAAAAGTAAAAATAATAATAATAAAAGGAAGTGCACTACATGCTCTGAAATCCGGTCCTGGCATTCCCCCAGCTCTGTATGTGTAATTTAGTGTTTTGCATGTGCTTATACAGTATACAAACCATTAGGCAATCATAATTCATATTTTGCTAATACATTTTGACACAAGAGTAGTGATGTCAAAGAGTCAACAGAAGGAATTTTTTCTTCTTTATCTTCACCAAACAAAATAGAGCATTAAAGTTATGAAAATAATTATTTACATAGCTATGATAAATAAATATCTTATTGGAGACAAGTACTGTGGACTGATGAAATTCTGGCCAGAATCGCCAAAGGTTATATGCTTTGTAAAAAATTGAGAAGGATGGGATTGAAAAAAATCCTTGCCAGCTGTTGAACAGGGGGTTGGATCAGTTGAGTTTCGGGGGTTCGACAATTATACAATAATCCAAAACTCAAAATGCAAGAAATGTTTCAACAAGTGCAATTTAGAGCTATTTTGTCATCTGAATTCTTTTTTTTTTCAAAGTGTTACACTGTTTGCTAATTCCCATGCATATTCATGCATTAAAAATGTCATAGAACATTCTTTACAGGTCTTCTCATGGTAATGAAAGAAATTATTCCTTCCTAATGAAAGGAATTATTCCTTTCATTACCATAAGGAGACCTGTAAAGACTGTTCTATCACATTTTTAACCACAGGAATAAAACAAATAAACCTAATTTAACCCTTACTCAGGAAAAAAGTGCACCACTGCAGTCCATAGTTCACTCCAGAGCATCTTCTTACTGGAAGTGTCACTAATTGAAGTAAATCTAACTTTGACCTGAGAGGTTGATTGAAATGCTTCCTATGGGCCTTCGGAACTATCCGTGCTTAATGATCTCACTTAGCCAGCCAAGCTAACTATCTCAAAACTAGCATTAGATTAACATTCATGTCTTCCCAAGCGTGTCCTCGTATGTTTCGAAATGTAAAATTCATTTTTTGTTATGGCAACTGCCCTGATTCTAAATTTTGAGATATTGCTTGAAAAACCCACAGAGAAAAGTGGAATATTGAAGGTCCAGAATTAGATCACATGCTCCTCTCCTGGGACTCTGTGCTAGATACATTTACTGGAGCAATCAGATGTGTTTATTTAATAGTTTAACATTTAGTTTCAGAAGGAATCCCTTCTTGTAGAAGTTACTTTTGTAAACAGATTATGTAAATTTTTGTGGCACTTGAATAGCAAACCTGTACATTATTTAATGCTATATCAAATCAGCAAAGATTAAAAATGGAACAAAATTCTCTATGTGCAAAGTATTGTTGGTGATAAGTGGCCTAAGAAAAAACCCCTGACAGTTTTCTATTACACAGAAAAGATGTTGGCTAGTGGTGCTATTAGATCAGAGCACTGAAATCTGTTATCTATCAATAGCTTGACAATGAGACAATTAGCCTTTGAGTCTTAAGAGATTTCACCCAAAGCAACATAGAAAGAAATGATATGGGATAAAGAAGATTAGCAAGATCTCACACCGTTCCTGTTCAGAAAGATGGCGAGGAACTCTCTGTAGTACGAGCTGGCGTACAGGAGGATAACTGGCGCCTGGCTGGTGCGAAAACTCAGCGATACGTTCTCCCCTTTCAGTGTCAGGTCAGAGTACATGGAGGAGGACATCGCGCTGCCATTTCTGTTCAGCTCATATGGTTCCTTAAATGTGTAGGTCACAGAGGTGGCGGGTCGGAAAAATGCGGAAACCTCTGGAAAAATGAAAAGCAGGGGTTAGAAAGCTAATAAGTGATAAGGTGGACTTAAACATCAGTGTTTTGCGGTATAGCAACTTAAAACTATTCAGATATTTACACCTATAATGCACACACACAAACACACACTCCAGAGGTGGGAAGTAATGGAGAACAAATACATTGCTAATGTACTTAAGAGATTTTTCTGGTATCAGTACTTTACACTATTTATTTTTCAGACTTTTTTTTTTACTTACACTCATTAAATTTTTTATATAAATATTAGTACTTTTTTACTTAACACAAATTAATTTTAACAGCACTAATTTTATTTACGTGAATAATGCAGTGCACATTTCTGTTTGACTATTTTTATTATATATAATATATAAAAAATATATATGAGGCGAAATTAAAACCTTTAATGTAACACATGTTTATTCACAGTGTCCTTTCTTTACTCAGTAGATAAAAACTTTTAAAATAAACTACACCGAAAATAATTTTTAACCACTAAACATTTGTTTTACTGATTATCACCAAAATCTGTCATGATGCAAACTTTAGCCCTCTGGGTTAACTTACTTACTTACTTATTGTCTTTTTTGATTGAACAGATGAATGCAAAACATCATTCGAATCACACATTCGCACCCCACATCGTCACATAACAACGCTGTGGATGTTGCGTCCAACGGCGTCCACATCCGACGCCGAGGGTACCCCCTTCGCAGATGGACGGAACCCTATTTGCGGGTTACGGTTGAGGTTTCGGTTCGGGTTAGGGTTTGGGTTACGGTCATCTTCAGGATTTTTTAAATTTTTTTAATTACTCCTATACACTTATTATGATAGATAAATACCTGCCTTACAGACAATAAATATATGAATAGAAAACTAGTACTAGTACTAGTGTACTTTTAAATAAATTAATTCACAGAGAAACAAATATTCTCTGATTATGTAATCCTTATAAAAGTTAGAACATGTACAGTTTTTCGGTATCACCTCATTAACATTTCGCGTTGAAACATAGCAAAGGTTCCGTTTGGTGTCCTGATTTAAAACACCACAATTACTTTAAAACATTTACAAGAATATTTTGTCTTCGTGCTTTATGTTGAGTGTGGTTTCACGAATAGTATACACACAATAATAAACACACATTTGCATCAAGCATCAATTTTTGTCCATGCCCATGTTGATTAGAGTATTAAAAAACATTTAGAACAGACAAAAATGTGCATAGAATTGATTAATCATGAGTTAACTCATGACAATCATGCAGTTAATCGTGCTTAAATATTTTTTATTGATTGCCAACCCTAATATTAATATGCTGTGAGGTCCAATTACCAGCGTGACACTAAAACAGGATTACAGTAGTAGTAATGGCTACTTTTTACTTAAGTACACAATAAAGCCCAAACTTCTTTACTTTAACTTGAGTAAAAAATATAGTCAATACTTCAACTTTTACCAGAGTATTTTAAAATTAGTATCTGTACTTTTACTTAAGTGACTTTTGCCACCTCTGACACACACACACAAAAACAAATATGAATGAGACATTTTCACAGATGTCCTCACTGCAAGATCTTCCATTAGCATGAAAAGGGTTTTAGGTTTAATAAGCTGTTACCACACTTAGAAACATTATCCAGACATAGTTAACATTACCTTCTAGGTAGTTATTCAAATGTAGTAGTTAGCAAAAGGAAAAATGTACAGAGAAAAAGTCTATAAAACACTGACAGAGCACTGATAAAGTGCCATTAGGCATTAAAGTGCACCATTTCTCTTCACAGAGTAAGTCTGAATGCAGCTTGACACTTATTTGTCTCTTGTCTATCCTGCTGTGCATCTGAATTTTCATAGATTGCTTTGTGCTTTGTGTGAGATATACCCCATTTGCAGTCAGGTTAGAGAATTATATTGGCAATATTACTCTAAATCCAAAAGAAGAAGCATCCACTTCTTGCTTTAGGGGTCATAATACCTCCCCACCTCTAACTGATCAATCTTTGCCTGCTGACTGGTTGTCACAGGATGTGATCTTAGGATTTTTTAAGTGTGGGGGTACTTAACTTCTCAATCAGCAGCTTTCACTGATGTTAGCCATTGATAAGTAGCACAATGCAATAATTCTGGTTTTTAAGGTACGGTGCATAAAATATGTCTGAAAGAACAAAATCCCAAACGAACAGCATTCCTTTCCTCACCTTTGTGACAAAAAGTGCCAGAGTATGAGGAGGCTCCACAGTCACAGGTGAAGCCGTTATCTTTGTCCAGGCACTGACCCTGGTTTTGACACAGGTACCCATAGCTGCTGCAGTGGCCTGGGCATCCGGGACGGACACCGGGTGTGATCTTTGCTCGCTCTTTCAGATTCAGCGTTTTCCCGTTCAGCTTCAGTGACCGGATGCAGCCCAGAAAGCCCTTCTGCCTCGATGCAGTTCCACCTAAAGAACACAAAAAATTGGTAGTTTGTTCTCTTTTTGTTCACTACTCACTGATTATATACATCAATGTAGTGAATAGAGAAAAAAAACCTCTGTGGAGGCAGAGACTCCAGAGTTGTTCCATGAACATAAGATGCTGTCAAAAACACTATCTCTAGCTGGTGGATGCGGTTTTAAACAACAAAATGATGAAAAGGATGACGTAGGTGAAAAAGACAAAGTTGTCAATTGTGGATACACTCCATTATTTCTGTCTTGTCCAAGTTCAACCCCATGCACTGGAGCCTATTCACAACAAATGATCGGTGTACTCTGTTTTCTTTCTCTCTCTCTTTCTCTCTCTCTCTCTCTCTTTCACACACACAACCTCACAGTCCTTTGTATGTTAATTGCTGCAGAGGAAAACACTCATTTTTAAACCCTCTTGTTGCAGCACTGTGTGTACGGCAAACCATTCACGCCACATGCAAATTCCATCATTTAGCACCGCCTTCAAATCACTCTTTTCAATTGCAAAGGGAAAAAAAAGCCTAAACCTACAAAAAAAAAAAAAAAAAAAAAAAAAATTATGTGCTTTATTTTGAATGCATCAAATCAAAGCATTCATATACCCTGCTAGCTACTGATAATCACATCTCATCAAAGAAGAGTGAAAAAACAGTGCCATGGAAAACAAATCCATCAGCCCCGAACTTCAAACCATTTTAGCTAAAACTGAAATGACAAACCGCTGTGGAGGATTTGTGAGCGTTGAGCCACAAAAATGACTGTGTACGATGAATGCGTTCAGACAGGCACAATAGCAAATCTTGTCTTGACAACAGCAATGTTGGCACTTAACAAAAAGATTCAATCTTTTTTTTTCTGATGATGCCGACGCCGAACCGAGTAGGAAATTCTTGAAAGGAAGCAAACAACACAACACAACACAACACAACACAACACAACACAACACGAGTCCCTGTATTGAAAGCCAAAAAGAAATACAGTACAAAAAAATATGTTCATAATAGTTTTATTGTCTGTTTTGTGATTCCAGTGCTAATTTGTTGGCTGATGCTATTTTTTTCTTTCTATTTTTGTTATGGTGTTTAACAGGAGAAGAAACCAATACAAAGAATCTCAACTTCAAGGTTTTATCAACAAAAGATTATTTTCTCACTCAGAATTTTATAGCTGCCTTAGTAATGAAAAAGTCGAATGAAAGCAGTAGAGACACTGGAGCAAATATCGGACTCCAGAATGCAACATAGCATTTTGACGCTTAACTCGGCTATGTGTCCATGACGAGCTTTGGATTTTGACCTTTAAGTAGTCATGGAGTGATGTCTAAGCCACAGTGGCAGAAGTATCAGCAAGTTCAGCAGCATTTGTGGACAATGTAGTACATCATTCATGTAACTAGAAAGGTACCAGTGGAATTTCAGTACACACTATATCTTGGTGTCACGTGTCATGATTAGAGGGATGCATCTGCAGTGTTGTATCTTTACTAAAATAACGTTTGCTAAGTTCAAGGTCAACTCAGGTCACAAATCCAGCATACTGAACATGGAAATAGAAGGCTTATTAAAACAGGAAGGCTAAACAATACTTAGCAGTGAACACATTGAAAGTTGTTAAGTAATTTTAGATAAACAAACCAATGACATGACAAGAGCAGAAGCCATGAACTAAAGCAATAACACACTTGTAAAACAAACATAAGACAAGAGGGCTGAGGTGTAGTGTTGTGAGCACCACTCGGAAAAGAGAAAAAAACCAGTGATGAAATCAAGAATAGCAGTCAGATTACACAAGTGGATTCCTAGTGAGACTCTGCAACTTTTGTAGCCTATTAATTAACATCATTTCCCAAGCTAAGCTGTTTATGATGAGGAAATTATGTCTCCAAATTATGCTCATTACCACCACTGAAACTGAGGCCTTGTAACAATAAATTGCCGAGGCAATTCTTGTAGAACTTCGTGTGAACTTTTTTTGCGGTTAATGATGTATTTAGGCTATATTTATTTATTTTGTCAAAAAAAACAACAACCCCGTTCTTTATTGGCTAACAAAACTCTCTATCTATGTCCCTATCAGACGTGACAAAACATTTTAATTGTACAGGCGCATACAAAGCTACCTTGAGGCCAGTTAATTAAAGTTTGCATAAACAACTGACTAGACAAATCTTTAACATCATTTAACATTTTTATTTTTTTTACACAACCCCACTGGAGATGTAGACCAGATGGACGTATGCAAGAAACAGCAGTGCAAAACACAACTTACGTGGCCTACAAGGCAAAGTAAGTTCAGTAGTGAATAAATAAATGTTAATGAAAAAGGTTTGTATTATAATCCCTTCTAATAATGACTCGTATCCAAACAAATAAACCATGTTGTAGGCATTAATATGAATAAGCTAATTGTATAATCATATTGCATTTTTTTTCCCGTGGTCAGCTGCATCCCCTTTAACAGTGAGAAAAGAGCTGTTTATTGTTCTAGACCAGGCATCTAAACTTGAGCAGGTTTAGCCCTATTTGTCGAGAGCCCTAGACTCAGTATATAAAAATCCAGATCATCATCCAGATCTCCTGTCAGAGATTCCCCCTTGCTCAGTTCATGGCTGGCTGTAGTGCCTCCTGGCTCATAGCACAATTACGCACTACCATGTTATGCAACCATGTGCTTTTGTCTTGGTCACATGTGTCATGTATGGTTTTAGTACAATTATGTTGTGTCTCCAACCCTGTTTTGTTATTGGCCCTTCTGTTAAATATTGTTTGGTTCACAGCTGTTCTCATGTCTGTGTTTGAACTTCGTTTTAATTGTGTCTTTGTGAAGTAACTCCTTCAGCACTCTGCATTTTACCGAGCCATTTAGTTCATTGTTTGGGTTTCACATTTTCTTGTTTTTGATCTTGATTCTGTTTTTCATTACTCTTTCTAGTTTTGCCCTGCTGTTTAACCACAGCCTGTTTTACATTTTTAAGTTTACCTACCAATTTTGATTTGCTGCCTGTTTTGTGATAAATGCTCTTATCCTACAACTGGATCTGTTTATGGCAAGGCCAAGGTTCAGAAAATGAAGATGCAAAGCAAAAAGACTAACACCATAACCAAAATCCAGATTGTGAAATCTCAGGTTAAGTATTAAACTAAGGCACAGGCCAAAATTCATTAAGTATTAAGCTTAAGTCTCAGGTAAATTATAAATAGTAAAGCAAAATCCACAAACCTATCAAATCTGAGACTGAGAGGAATAAGAATCTGTGCTGAGACCAGGCCAGTAATCTCTGTAGGTATCAATGTATGTCTGTGGCCAAGAATCTAAGCATCAAGGTTGACTTCTAGGCCAAGATTTCAAGTATCAAAGTTAAATGTTTGTAAGCATCTAAGTAGTTTTTAGTTAATACAAATGTAACAAACACTAATACTCAGGCTGACTCTGAGAATCAAAGCTGATGAGAAGCCAGAGATGAGAAGCCAAAATACAAAGACTGAGTCCAAGGCCAGGGAAAAACTGTAAGTATCAAAGTTAAAATCCAGTCCAAGAAACTAATATACAACCTTAGACCCACACCAAGGGTCTAAGGATCTATGATAAGATCCAGACCAGCAATCTAATCTTAGCAATCTAAGACAAAATTCTAAGTATCAAAGCTGAGGTACAGGTCAAGAGCCCAAGTACCAATACACAGACTCATTGCAAGATTATAGGTACATTTTTTAGACACAAATACAAATGTAATACAAACTAATACAGTATAAAGTCAAACTTTAAGTACAGTGAAACCCGGTTATGTCGATGTCCTAGTTGGGCACCAAAAAGCATCGAGGTAACCAATGATCGAGATAAACGTAAATCAAAATGGCGGCAATATTTTAACATGCTTGAAATTTATTTATGTACATGATGTGTGTTAATAAATGAGAATGTGCATGCACGTGTTTTTGAAGGTTTTTTTTACACAACAGCGTTGCCGTGATTTGTTTGATGAAGGCATGCTATAAAAATACATACGGTACATGTTTATCTGTCAGGAATCCACCTGCCACGCCCCCTTCGGCCCCCTTCAGCGTGTCAGGTGCTTTCTCGGACGCTTTCTCTGAAGCTCCCGGCTTCAATCGCACACATATGGTGCTCGTTTAGCATCATCACCAGCTCCTATTTAAACTTACACACTCTCACTGTCCGTTATTGTTGGTATATGTTGGTTTCACGGCGGTTGTTGTAATCGCGCATGCGTTTCCCGGTATGTTTCTTCCCACTGGCACTCTCTCAACGGCTGCTCTTTTCTTCCCAAAGCCGCGCCGCACCGCGCCCCTACTAACACTACGAACACTAGCACTAACTAACAGCAGAGATTCACCAGTAGACAATACAACACCTGTAGCAGCTGTAAGACTCGATTTTTCCGCCACTTCAACGAGTTCTTCTGTGGCCACACCGAGATAACCGACGTTAAATAGCAAATTTTTCCCTCCTGTGTATTTTTATTTTTCATGCATTCGACAAACATTGTATATGCTATCTGGTTTGAATTTAGCAAGGTCTGCCTTAAATAACCCCAAAGTCTTTAACAGCTTCAGTAGTTTGGTCTTTGGTCTCACATTTCCAGTCAAACCACGTTGATCCCTGCCTTACAGCAAAAAATAAAAATTAATTACTATTTTTACTAGGCAGAAGCATAATATAAAGAAACTGCTGAGCAGTAATGCAGATGAACAGTGTCTATAGTAAAAGTATAGAAAGATAATAAAGCACATCTGCTCTCCATGTGTCTTTTCTACAATACATTTTAAATGCATTCTGAATAAATAATCTTTTATGTGTTGCAATGTACAAAGGTAGAGTACAGAAATATTTCCTATTCAGAATATTTTGCATGGCCTTGCTGAGACCCAACACCCAGACTTTGAGTATTCCCTCTGTGCATGAGTGGGTTATGATTATACATTTCAAAACACTTACCCACAAAGAGCTGGCTATTGAGCTGGAGGTGGATATGCCCCTCGGTGGGGGCTTTCTGCACTGACCCAGGGTGATGGTCCACACTCAGAGATGCTTCCTTGATGTTTCGCTCGGCCACAACGTGGTGCCAGCGCTCATCGTTCAGATGAACAGGAGTCTTCACACGTACCTCGAGTGGCCCGTTCCCCACGTCAAATGAGAAAATGACTTCAGTAGGTGCTGGAAAAACACACAGGGACCTTATGTGGTAGATATTCACACATTTTCATGACTATTTTTCAATGTATATATCTTACTCCTATATAAAAAAAAAAAAAAAAAAAATATATATATTCCTACTGAAGAAAATCAGGATTGTAAATGATAGTTTTCATAAGGTAGTGTAGCAACTCAAAAATAAAGCCAAGTAGGGAGGACAAAGAAGGAAGAGAAAGTCGTCTGTCTTTAATCTCTCTTTTTTTATTTATTTTTTAAAATCATTTCGGATGAGAACACTCTGACGCTCAAGGTTTACAGTTGGAGATGAAAGAAAACTCAATGCATTTTCTTTTCCAGCCGATGAGACCTCTGTGGTGCAATTTCTCAAACAGAATTAAATTCAGCTGAGCGTTTAGAGCAGAACACTTTTGGCTGTGTTTCAAAAAAAAATGAATATGCTATTTCGGGGTAGTCGGGTATAACATTACGCTCACATCGACACAATTCAAGTCTGGTGAATTGTTTCAACTGCCTTCTTATTGACTCTGGCTTATATGTACCTCACACACACACACACACACACACACACACACACACACACACACACACACACACACACACTAGTCACATATTGAGAAAGCCTTGCTGTTCATAGTTTATGTTTTAAAGCCATCTGTCTTTGTTGGTCTTCAACAATTCATCATTTGGTTGCACCCCATTGCCTTACGAAGCAGCTGTTCTGCTTCTCTTTATAAAATAATCTTTCCTAGCTCAACCATGAAGAAAACGTTTCGGTGAAGAGCAAGCGAAGCAGCGTGCGTTCTGTTATCAAGCGGATTTGTGCTGCCGAGAACAACACTGCAAAATCCCTGATCGTGTGTTCTGACCTCATTATTATTTTATTATATTTTTTATTCTATTTTATTAAATGATTTGCAGCATATCAAAGTGGGTCCATGTGCAACTACAGAAAATGCACACAAATCCTTATGAGTTATATTAGATGACTAATAAAATATCTATTAATATCCCAACAATATGCACAGAACTGAATCAGAGCAGGAGTGAATCAAGACTTCCTAGGAATCTTTTTTCATTCCCTTTCTCGGCTTATGTCTTTCTCTTCTCAGAACAACGGGAGGCTAATTGAGCTCTCTCAGCAAAAGACTTTGTCATTATAACAGAACAAGCTTAAGGGCCGTGTTCAGGTCTTCTCCTGTTTAGCATTCATCCATCACACCAACATGTTATGTGCTAAGGATTTATTTTTTTATTTTTTTAACGCTTCTCGTTTTAATGAGGTTAAAGGCCACGGATTCCTGCGGGCTTTCAAAGGACAACTTGCAGCTCGGACGCGAGTGATGAGAGCGCTGCGATTATTTACACTCAAGCGGAGTTCAGAACAAATGAAAAGGAAATGTTGAGCCACGGCACTGAAATTTCCCCCGAGAGGCGCCGTTTCAGTGCGTCTGTATATTCAGGAGACGGCTTCTCGAGATTATTTTGCACCGAGCACAACTGGGCACATATGTTTTGTAAATAGGAATGTCGAATAAAAAAAGAACAAACATATGACCAGATCATAGGAGCAACACGTTTATTGACAGCCTTGTTTTTCAGGATTTTCTCCCTGTTATTGTATGAGGTT
This sequence comes from Silurus asotus, assembly GCA_024362625.1. Classification (NCBI taxonomy): domain Eukaryota; kingdom Metazoa; phylum Chordata; class Actinopteri; order Siluriformes; family Siluridae; genus Silurus; species Silurus asotus. The sequence goes on from MU551584.1 coordinate 2,628,322, forward strand.
CATCCAATGATAATTCTCAATCTTCAAACATAGATCCATATATAACTTAATATATGTTACAATATCTATATATCTATTTTAATAGTCTTTCAAAGAAACTCACTTCTACATCTTGTTTGGAGGCTATTGATTAACATATTTCACAAAAATCACAGATTTTCATTAATGAATAAAACTTTATATATGTTACAATCTCTATTTAAATAATTTATTCAGGGACTTACTTAAATGACACAGTATGGGACCAATATAAGATTAATTATTTAAATGAATGCAATTAAAATAAGGTAGTGCTGCTTAGCCCAGAAATGTGCATAATTGTTGATTCAGTATGGTAATACTTTCTTTGGTGAATTAGACATTCATGGATTTTGATGGATGAAAGAAGTCTCCAAGAAAAAGGAGAAGAAGCAGAAGAGAGTGAGAAGTCGAAATAAGATTTTACATGAACATAACTAACTATAAAATGAATGATGGTGCTACAGGAACAGGAAATTGTAACAGAAAAAAATAATTTATACAGATAGGAAATAAACCCGTAGCATTGTGTCCCACTAAAGCCCTCAACTACATGTACTGTACAACCAGAAGCGCAATTCACTCACATCTCAGCTCAACACGGATGAAGTCTTTAATTCCCAGGTTTTCAAGGAACACGCCGCTGGAGGATGAGGTCTTGAAAAAGAAGGAAATGTCAGCACTAAGCTCAGCATGGAATGTTGGGAAATGGAGGTAGGAGTTCTCCTTATCAAAGTGGGCTGCGTTCCAGAAATCATCTGAAGAGAGAAAGCATTTAGAAAGGCGCTATAGAATCAGGGGAAGCTCCAGAAGCTCTTTAGTCATCATTTGAGCTGTAACTCAATATAGAAGTTTTACTGCCTAGGAAGCTGTATTACACAACTATGAACAATTATGAAAAAACTGGAGTGGTGTAGCTAAGGCTAAAGAACTACCATTTATTTATCATTTTTATATTTCCTTCCTGTTTACCAACAGGAGATACATATACAGATAGTGGCTTTATGTTAACACAAGAGTACAAAAAGTTTTAACTCTTGGCTAAGTTGAGTTTAGGTTCAGAATAATCTATTTCAGCTCACAGCTGGTGTTTTAAAGGCCACACACATTACACTGCTGACTACATAGACGCAACACTCACAGTTTCTTAAATCAAATACAATTGGTTGTATTGTAAAATATTGCATCCACACACATTTACAGACTATTTATTGATTCACATTATTAGTGGCATTTGGCAGATGCCCTTATAAGGGGCAAATAACAATGATCTCTCTGAGCAGTTGTGTGTTAAGGGTCTTGCACAAGGTCACAGAAGTGGCAGCTATGTGATTTATACCTACACCCTTATGATAAAAATTCCAAAGTCTTAACTGCTGAGCCACCACTTTCACTTATTTTGATTTTCTGCCACCATTTTACAAGGGATCTCATTAAGCATCCTTCATGATACTGTACTTAAGATAGTAGTGGCTTAACAGTTGAAGTTCTAAGACACTAATTAGAAGATCAAGAGAGTCATGCCCCAGCTCTGATGAATTTGCCAATGTTAGGCCCTTGAGCAAGATTCCTAATCTACGTGGGCTACATCATGCTAGGTTGAAACCACATAAGTATTCAGCTCTTTTAAACATATTATTCGCACATGTCGTTGTAATATACAGTACATTTAACAAAATGTAAGAAAAAATATGTGATACTTACTGTCACCGTAGCACTGGAGTGGACCTACTTGATACGCTGCCTCGGACCCTGGCCTGCTAATATCCCCCACTGCTAACATCCTGATTGGCAAATGCTCTTTGTGAGAGAGGACGCCAGAATCGTTTAGCCTGTCGAAAGCAAAACAAAACAGAAAACACTAAAAGACTGTGACTGATCCAAGTGAAACTTAATGTTTGAACTTAATGTTTGAACCCTTGATCAGCCAGGGTGCTTAAAAAAAGTCCAGTCATGCTGCATAATTGCTGTAATTACGAGACGACAGGCTCGAACATTCCAGTCATTTCAGAAATTGGTTGTTTCTGTGAAAATGCACACCATCATAGGGACAGAAAGTTAAACTGCACTCCATTTTAAGCGGTAATTATTAGAAAATGGAAGACAAATATTTGACTAGTTACATCCTACTATTACTATATGCTTTTACCATAGAACACGCTGCCATTTTTTTTTTTACCCGGGTTGTGTCATTTTCATGTCCGAGATTTTAAGAACCGATAATTAGCAATTTCAAGAAAGACACAAAAGCTTTTTATGCCTTTTTTGAAGTCAGAAGTTTGCAATTACCGTAATTGTAGTGCAACGTGACCAATGGCAATAATCGAATCTCTTACTGCGACTGTCACTATTGCTTTCAGGAAATAATACCACACAATTCGGGCAGCGTATTTAAATGACCCATTACTGCAGTAACCCAAATCCCAACAGATTTTTAGTATGTCCTGCTTTTGTGTATTGTTTTCAAAGATGCTTTTGTTCACTGTGAAATAGAAAACATTATGCTCACCAGTAAAGATCAGTTGAATATTTCAACACTTGGTATATATAAACGTGTTGCTGTCTGGTATGTAGATCTGTTTGGTCTGCCTATATGTGCAAGTTTTTTGAACAGATATTATTTATAATTTTTTTTATCAGTAAGTCAAAGTGTTTTCTGAAGTAATTTTGTAAAATACTTCGTAAGAAGTCTACATGATGATCATAAAAATGTGGACTTGATTGGTGCCTACTCAGTATTTTGCCCAGAAAGAAACTTGGAGGCTGCCAGCTTTCAAATAGTTGTTTAATGATTGATAAGCAAATATAATTTTTTTTTTTTTGAAGATATTTGATATTGTACCCTAATTAAAGTAGCTGTTTAGTAGGATCATGATTTTCCATACCACTGCATGAATGACTGCCTGGCATGATATATTACTATATTTATGATTAACAATCAAATAATTAATTAGTTAGAAACTAGTTGCTATGAATACAGGAGACATCAGTTGTCTTATAAATGACTTGATTTGTCATTGAGTCAATGTTTCTGATGCAAAGTAACCCTCCATTACCACCAAGCAACTAAATTAGCATACAATTATGGGTCAATTACAATCTGTTAAACATTAAACTGTTGGTTACCTTTAAAACTAATCTTCATTTGAAAGATCGCAAGGTTTATGTATACGAATACTTGATCTGTTACCTGGTTGCATTTGTCAGATTAATTGCATGGTATTGCATAGGCACCAGATTTATTGCATATTGCATATGCACCAGAGAAAAGCTGTTGCTATCAAACATTGTTTACTTAGTCAACTAAATCAGTGTAATGGTGAAGGAACAGATCAAATAGGACAATTAATGGAAGGTTTGCAAAGAAAGTAATGCTTCCATGTAATAGTATTTTTTTAGTATTTTTAAAATACAAGAATACAGTAGTTTGTTGTGTGGTTGCTGTATTTTGTAGTTTATTTTGCTACATTTAAAGTGATGGTATTTGTTATTTTATTTTAAGTACATTTTGATGTCTAAAATGTTGCGAAAAATTTATATTATGTAATGTAGAGACATTCTGTATGTAGAATGTGTAATAACTGTGGAGCAAATTATACTGAAACCATTTAGCTCTACAGATTCTTTTTTTAGCAAGAAAAAACCTCTAGAGACGTTTAGATTCTCATCCTTCATATAATAACTTGAAATATTTAAGTAGTTAGCAGCAACAGCTAACAAGGAATCTACGGTTGAGATCACAAGGCAGCACGCTACATTAAGTACCAGATGGGTGTAAACTTTTGCATTGGATGATCAGTGCAAATTGTTATGTTTATTTTTTCCATTTAGTATTGCCCTTAATACACAACAAAGGATATTTAGATGTTTCCCAAAAGAGCTAAAGTAATAACACCTCACACTAATTCTCCTGTTTAAAAGTTTACAATACCTCCCCCTGGCTCTTAATGCTTAGTGTTGATTTCTTGGGAATCAGTGAATATTTTCAGGTTTTTGGAAAAGTTGTGTAAAAGTCCTAAGTGTGAAAAGACTGATCTGTTGGACATAATTCGAAGATGCAGAAGATGCAGTAAAAGCAAATAATGTGCAGCTCCTGGAGAATTTCTTTTAAGGAGAACGGTCAGTTTAACCACTCAAGACCAACATGGGACTCATGAAAAACTATAATGACTCATAAAAACAGTCACTGCTCATCCACAGCACTGTGCAAAAGTCTTAAACCACTATTAGATTTGCTAACTCAGCAATTAGATAATGACAATGCAGAATTATTTCTCTTGTCACAGAATTTCTTTGAATGATTGTCTCTTTAGTAGAATACAACCAGTAAATACATGAAATCTGTATGTAGTAATTGAAAAAATAAAATAAAATTCAGAAAAAGCTTCTATAGGTTAAAGTGGCAAGTATTTAGCAGGCTCCTATAAACCTTAATGGAAGGTATGGTAGGGAAGTGGTAGCTCAGTTCTTACGACTTTGGACTACTGATTAGAAGATCTTAAGTTTAAATCCCAGCACTGGCAAGCTCCTGGGCTATTAAGTTAAGCCTTTAACCCTCAACTACTCAGCTGTATAATTGTAAGTTGTTCTGAATAAGGGCATCTGTCCTAAATATAAAGGAAATGGAACCCAAACAATATAATTGCTAACATCCGCGTTTTTGTCTGACTGCAGTGGAAAAGCTATTACACCAGGTTTGTGTAAGACATGGTTGAGTATCACATACACATATTGTATGAGTTGAATTCATTGGGATTTGCTAATAAGACTACCTTTCATTCACATCATTCCAATTTAAAAAAAAATAAATCACAGAATTTGACAGAAATAAAATCGCATTTTGCATAAGCAAGGCCACTCTCAGGGGAAAATCAGCAAACACACTGGACACTCAAGAGAGTATTCAAGCTGTTATAGAGAAATTTAAAGAATCACAAAAGGTCAAGGAAGAAAAATGTTAGGAAGGCCAATACAACTTTTAAAATCTGATGAACATTTATCCAGGAAGTTTCTCCAAGTTACTTCTTTAAAAGATGGAAGAAGTCCAACAAGGAACTGGCTCAACATTTGGCAGCTTCATTGGGATTCCAAGTTGACCCTTATACAGTCTGAAGAGGCTTGATCAGGAATGCTCTTTGTGGAAAGATAGCAGCCAAGATACTAAAATCTGCAAAATTTAATTAAGCTTGAAGTGGATCGTCGAAATATGTGAGAAAAAGATTTAGAGAGAGAGATACACGTATGAGGTCTGCAAATTCTTGCATGACATGCAGGATCTGTCCTGGTTTGTGGCTGCATTTCTGCCAGTGATATTGCCAATATCGTTTAAACTGACGGTCTCATAAAGGCTGAAAATTACAGACAGGTTTTAATTCACCTTCTGGAAAGCACCAGGCTGGAAATGGTTTTATTAAAGAATGGTTTTATTTAAGCAGTATCCAAGTATACTGCTTGAAAAAACAGCTGATAAAACAATGACAATCTTAGAGCACAGACCTGATTATTATTGATTATTATTAATGATTATTGAGTTACCTGGACAAGGAAAGAAATAAAAGACAACCTGAATCTAAAGAAGAATTCTGGGGCATGCTAAAAAGAAGGCAGCTATTAAATAACCAGAAGATTACTTCAGAAAAGTATACTGACTTCTTGAGAAGTGTGTTTTCTTAATTTTGTGTATGTATCTCCCCTGTTTCTGTTCTTTGTACTGTATCTTAATAAAGAGAGCAAAACATTAATATGTATGGTCATTAAAACTTTGTTCCTGGTGGTGTAAAACTTTTGCACACAACTGTCTGTAATGCCACACAGTAATAAAATTCAAGTGTATGGTTTCTTTGAACCAGTTGTGAAAAAATGGTGTAAATTCAATGTAAACATTCAGCATACAAATATTTTTCATGTTTCATTACCAGTCGTCGAGGTCGCTGTCGCAGTTGCACAGGTGCTTGGAATCCATGCAGCTGTTTTGGACGGCGCAGGCGCACTGCTGAGTGCCCGCTGGTGACCCTGCCCAGTATGTGTGGGCATCTCCTGACCGGCCCACCCACCAGGTAAATGGCGTGCCATCTGCAAATGCCAATTATCATCCATAATACTGCAAAGCAAGATTACTTAAACACCCTGCTGCTCACTCCCTGTCTCCATTCCTCACTCCCTCTCCTTCTATGCATTCATTTTGAATTGATCAACATCATTCAAAAGTGAAAATGAACCAACAACATTGACAAGAACCCCTGCAATTCTCTTGAGGATGCTAATGTTTAAATGCTTGGCAACCAGACAGATGTGTGCAGGATGTCAAAGTGCGTCTAACAAATAATAAGGACAAGGTTAAAATTAAACCCAGCTGTTGGTTAAGACAAAGACTTAAAAAAAAAAAAATAAATAAATAAAAAATTACATTAAAAATGCTGATTTTAATGCTTAACTCTTTTTTCTCTAAACTTTTAAAACATACACAGTTAGACAGTCTAATAATAGGAATTTATGTTACATTATGTAATACATTTAGTAATAATATATAGATTTCTCAATGAATAAGACACAAAACATACACTTTATAACGTTTTTTTTGCATTACATTACCTATAATAACATCCATGTCTCAGCACCACCCATATTATAATACTGCATTATTACAAACTGTTTACATGCTGTTTTTGCAACATCTTTTTGACTGCTGCAATTATGCACAAACCCTTTTGTTTACATTTTGTTAATTACAAGGTACACTACTGTACTCAGTTCTCTTTTACACACTGCACAGTGTAATATACAGAAGGTTTACTGGCGGTGCTATATTGTGTTTTGTGTATTTGTCCTACACTGTCTTGTGTTGTCTTGCACTGTTTGCACCAGGTTGCACACGATGCACTTTATGTGGCGAGGACACTTCCTGGTCCTTAGCTCTGTGTTTTCTGTTATTTTATAGCTTTATGTTGTTTAATGTAGCATAAGGGTTCTGGAGGAATGCTGTCTCATTTCACTGTGTACTCCATCAGCTATATATGGTTGAAATGGCTTCTTGACTTTACTTTTTTGCTGCCATGTTGATTCTCATCAGTCATACATTGGATGGCACTAAAAATTCTGAATAGTTATCAACAACAGCTAACAAGAAAGCCAAATTCGTGGTCATAAAGCAACATGCTACATTAAGACCCACAGGCATGGAGCGTGTAAATTTTTAAACAGGATGTTTGCTGTATATTTGTTTTTAGTGTAGAATTGCCTTTCGGAAGTGACTTAAGATATTCACAAGCTTCCCAGAAGACAAAATTATTATTTACACTGATCATCCTGCTCAAAAAGTTTTCCCCACTAAGGCTCCTGAGAATCAGTAAATGCATGTATTTAATTAAGCGCAAGCAGTAATTACACTTAGCATGAACTTCTGCTGTCCAAGCTTAGTGTGCACAATAAAACCCGATAAAAATCAATAATTAGTGCTAAATCTTTAGTGCAAAATAATTCTCACTTCAGCATCCTATTCTTAAATAAATGTATCAACCAGGCTAAAACAGTCTGACTCAGGGTTTATAAAAGTGCTTGTGTGGACAAGCAGCTTCAGCTCTAGGTTGAACCATGAAACTCTCAGCAGAACTGCTATGTGTTTTGGTGTTTTTTCCTCCTTTTTACTCTTAAACTCTTGTGAGATTGGCATTGATTTGTCTGTTGTCTGCTCACATCCATCCATCTCGAGGTGCCGGCATCGGTTCGGGGAGAAGCATGCACTCTCATTACTCTTCATTTGACATTTGGGGCATTATTTATTTATGTCTGACACCGTCTTTCTTCTCAGCTCATCAGCATCCCGGCCTAATGAGACAACTAATAGGCAGCGATTTACAGGCAGAGTGCTCAGGCAGGTCCTGTTTGCACAGAAGGCCGGCGAAACAATTATTGAATCATTCGACCTTTAAGAGGTCCGAGGCACGTAATCAGAGTGGGACAAAACAAAACAAAAAAAACAAAGAGCAATGCAGTGGCGCAAAGGTTGATTATGATTATTTACACACAAAGACACCATTTGTAGCATGCAAAAAACTTTGAAGATAATATACATATTTGTACACCATATAGACAAAAGTATTGCGACACCTGAGTTTTCCAGCCATATGTGGGCACACAATTGTATCTATGCCTTTGGGTGCAGTATCATGTTTTATTTTATTAATGAATAATATTCCATGTTTTTTCTTTTTTTAAATTCATTGCTTTACAAATTTTAGAATTAGAATTTCCACGAGACATATTAGATCATGTTAGGTCATTAGTAGTAATACTAGTATAAGTAATTCTATAAACATGGTATTAGGAGCTGTAAACATGCTATAACACGCTAGTAAATGTATACATTGTATTAGTTGCTATAAATGTTATTAGTAGCTATAAACATTCTATCATGTTAGTAGCTATTAACATGTTATTAGGAGCTTTAAACATATTCTATAAACAAACATGTTATAACGTCCTGGGAATTATAAGTATATCATCAGTAGCTGTAAAATATATTTTTAGAATCTACAAACATATTCTATCATATTAGCTATAAACAAGTTATTATTAGCTATAAACATTTTTAACCATGTTAGTAGCTATGAACAAGTTATTATTAGCTATAAACATTGTCGACCATGTTAGTAGCTATAAACAAGTTATTATTAGCTATAAACATAGTCAACCATGTTAGTAGCTATAAACAAGTTATTATTAGCTATAAACATGGTCGACCATGTTAGTAGCTATGAACAAGTTATTATTAGCTATAAACATAGTCGACCATGTTAGTAGTTATGAACAAGTTATTATTAGCTATAAACATAGTCGACCATGTTAGTAGCTATAAACAAGTTATTATTAGCTATAAACATAGTCGACCATGTTAGTAGCTATAAACAAGTTATTATTAGCTATAAACATAGTCAACCATGTTAGTAGCTATAAACAAGTTATTATTAGCTATAAACATAGTCGACCATGTTAGTAGCTATGAACAAGTTATTATTAGCTATAAACATAGTCGACCATGTTAGTAGCTATGAACAAGTTATTATTAGCTATAAACATAGTCGACCATGTTAGTAGCTATGAACAAGTTATTATTAGCTATAAACATATTCAACCATGTTAGTAGCTATAAACAAGTTATTATTAGCTATAAACATAGTCGACCATGTTAGTAGCTATAAACAAGTTATTATTAGCTATGAACATAGTCGACCATGTTAGTAGCTATAAACAAGTTATTATTAGCTATAAACATATTCTACTATGTTAGTAGCTATAAACAAATTATTATTTGCTATAACCATGTTCGACCATGTTAGTAGCTATAAACAAGTTATTATTAGCTATAAACATATTCTACCATGTTAGTAGCTATAAACAAGTTATTATTAGCTATAAACATATTCTACTATGTTAGTAGCTATAAACAAGTTATTATTAGCTATAACCATGTTCGACCATGTTATTAGCTATAAACAAGTTATTATTAGCTATAAACATATTCTACCATGTTAGTAGCTATAAACAAGTTATTATTAGCTATAAACATATTCAACCATGTTAGTAGCTATAAACAAGTTATTATTAGCTATAAACATAGTCGACCATGTTAGTAGCTATAAACAAGTTATTATTAGCTATAAACATATTCAACCATGTTAGTAGCTATAAACAAGTTATTATTAGCTATAAACATATTCTACTATGTTAGTAGCTATAAACAAGTTATTATTAGCTATAACCATGTTCGACCATGTTATTAGCTATAAACAAGTTATTATTAGCTATAAACATATTCTACCATGTTAGTAGCTATAAACAAGTTATTATTAGCTATAAACATATTCTACCATGTTAGTAGCTATAAACAAGTTATTATTAGCTATAAACATATTCTACTATGTTAGTAGCTATAAACAAGTTATTATTAGCTATAACCATGTTCGACCATGTTAGTAGCTATAAACAAGTTATTATTAGCTATAAACATATTCTACTATGTTAGTAGCTATAAACAAGTTATTATTAGCTATAAATGTATTCTATTATGTTAATAGCTAGTATGTTATAACATGCTGAAAACTATAAACACATCATTATTAGCTTTAAACATAATGGCATATTTTTAATTGTTTATAAAAATATTTTTGAGGTGCATTTGGGATTCTGTAGTAGTTTTGTTATGGGGTAGGGTTGCTAGGGTTGCTGCCTTTTGCTGCTGGGTTTGGGACCATCCAAGCACCCATCCAAGCACAAATGAGCACCCATGGAGGCTTAAGGGCCTTGCTCAAGGGCCCAAGAGTGGCAGCCTGGTATGGCCAGGATTTAAATCCACAACACTGGATCCACAGACCAATGCCTTAAACACTAGGCTACCACCTCACCCTAATCATTGATGTCAATTGATTTGACTGACAATCACAGTTTTTTTTTAAATGTCTGTCCTTTGGAAAAAGATGAGGATGTGGATCGATACCTTCAATCAAAAAGGGCTTACCTGGTGTGTTCAGGAGGCGTGACTTTTTGCAGTGGTAAGATAGTTCCTGCTCGCAGTGCTCTGCTCGGGTAATTATGGCCGCGAGCTGCTCGGCATCGGCGGAATAGTTAAAGGAAGCTGAATGCTGAGTGCTCCCTGAGGACGGGCGTAATTTGGTGAGCTCAGTGTTATTGTGTTGGATCACCATCCATGCTTTATCTGTGGGAGTGAAATAAAGACACACATAATTATGCAAATGACAATGAGGACACAACACGGTGCGCAGCACTCGGAGGTCACCGATAGTTTAAAAAACCATAGGCTATGACAGTGTAAATTGCAGAACGGACCACCAGTGTGAATGAAAGGAGAGATTTCTGACAATTATTATGTTTCAGTTTCAGTGCAAGTTCTGTTTTTTTATATGCAACAAACCGAGTCATTCAACAGTTTGAAGATTTACTTTGGCTAAACAAATATACAAATGCTCAGAAGTTGAACTTTATTTTTCATAAAAAAAATAAAAATGATAATAATCCTGCTTTATCATAAATAAAAGCTTTACACAATCATTGGACAGGTCATTTATCCCAACATAAAGCTAAAATATTTTGTCGTGCCTTACAAGTTGCCCAAGGTATTTTTTGCTAGTTGGATATTTCTCTCTGACCTTGCAATTCATTTCAATTGGTGACTAGGCAGGCCATTCCGTTATAAACAACAATTCAGCCGTTTGCTGTTTGCTCTCTGAATAAGTTTGGAGGTACACTTAAGCTCATTTGTCTTGTTATATGGTGAAATTGGTTCGAGCCACAGTCCAGATAGAATTGCATGTTGTTAAAGTATGGAATGGTTGCCATGTTGATTCAGTATTTCTTTCACCTGGACTAAGTCTTCAACCCTTCCTGCTCTAAAAACAACTACAAACCATTAAGCTTTGACCTCCATGTTTGATTGTGGGAATGAAGCAGGCTGCTAACATCTTCTCTTCTGTTCTCCATTTTACATACAGTAAGTTCTTCTGTTAGACTCATCTGTCCACAAAAGTCATTTACTGTCAAATTCTTGTGTTTTTGTCTTTTACCTGGTTTGTTTAATATAAACAAAAGGAACATGTACATGTCTCAAAAACAATAAAAGACTAGATGTTTCCAAACTTATGACAGCCACTGTATCTTTGTTAAAAATTATGCTTTTGATAAAGTTTCAATATTAGTGGAGGGCATTGTATACTGTATACTGAAAGTATACACATTCTCAATGCCAAGGGTTCTCGTGCTAAGGGATCATGAAAGTGTCTTAAAATTTGTCTTAAGTAAATTGCCCAGTGCTAATCCTGAATCCTATAGAAATCCTATATTTGTATTCATTTTCTAATATTATAAAATCATTTATATAAATCTACTAAATTATCTTTTTTTATAATTTCATTTCTATTTTGAAAATGTAGTTATTTTTATAATTCTCTTTCCATAATTCTATCTTTACTTTATAAGAATTTGATTTATTGTTATTTTTCTAGAATATTATTTCTCTTTTTTTGATAATTCTATCAAAAGTAAGTTCTATTTCCATTTTTATTTTATTATTATTTTAATTTTTACAATGTTATTTCTTTTTTACAACTCTATTGCAATTTCTATTATAATTATATTGCATTTCACACATTATATTTTATATAATTCTAGTGTTTATATATAATTATGGTTAGCAATATTTTTTTATTATATTGTAACTTCTATTTTCTTCTTATTCTATTTGCCGTATTTCTTATTGACATTTATGCTTGCTGCATGTCATACAGTAGTGTGATTCTGTGTCTGACAAATAATATTTACATTTAATACTAGATTTAAAAAGAAATCTTTTAAAATGATTATGGCAGAAGCATCAACACTTTTTCGATAGAATTAAGCTTTTTCCCTAATTTTTTAGCTATAAGTGAAAAAAATTCCAAAAACATCCCATACATACAATTAATTTAAAGTGTAACCTAAAAACCCAATATGAATTTCAATCCTACACTGAGGTGTCATAAAACACGGATAAACAGGCTTGCACCTGTCTGTCAGATGTTTACCTGACATGTTGCAGTAGATGAGCTGCGGCTTGATCGGTCCGCTTCCATCTATGTCTACGTGGTACAGACCTGATGTGTTCCCTCTGTGCTTGTATGCTTCGCATGATGCCTCATAGACAGCTAGGAAACAAGGAAATGGCAGTTAGCATTCCTGATCTAGATGAAAAAAACAGTAACAATAATAGCAAATCCCATTGAGGCGGATGTAAATGCCTAGTCCCCAGTTGCTACTTCCCCATGAAAATGCGTCTTGGAGAGCTGAGATAATGAAGTGTGACAGTCCTCATTAGGGCCTCCGCATGCGGGCATGCAGAGTAAACAGCTCAATACACGTCGACCTCGAAGAAAAAAAAAACCACGACGGATTGGGGAGGAGGTGAGAGGTAACGTCTCGGATAAAGCGCCGTTCACGCCCACTGACTACATGGATACCTCTGACAAATTTGTGGACTAAATTATCCAGTGGAAGTGTGTGAAGATAGGACGTGGTTCTCAAGCATGGACACACTGCTCACGGAAACGTTCTCCTTTTATTTCATCGATGTGAAGCTATGCATCGCTCCACTGGATTTGAATTGGAGCTCATTGATTGGCAATCTTCAATATGGATAGCGTCAAGCAATGTGTAAGGACTTGTTTGAGACCATGCTGAGCTTTTAAAGCTAAATAAAAAATGTAGGTATAATACCCTTTAATAATGGATTCTTGCCCTGGAAAAGGGATGAGAATGCAGCATTAATGCTGTAGTAGCATTAAATCAGATGCCCAGGAAACGAATTTTTTTTTTTTCTTTTTTTTTTGCAGCTTCCCAATTTACATATAGTATCATAATGTACCTTGATAATAGCACTAGGGATTAACTACTTAAAGAAATATTTATTTAAATAAAAAAAAACACAATAAAGAAAGTTTGAAATGAAGCATATTACAAAAGTCGAAGGTCAAACAATCTTTGCTACGAGATCTTAGGCCTAGTCCTCAGTTGTCCCAGTAAGAAAACCCATTAACATGAATGGGTAAAAAAAAAGTAATACCTTTTATATTCAACAGTGACATGACATGGTTTGGTGAGATGCAGTGGCTGATGGGAAGCCTCAGATTTCTGTTCTTGGCTCAGAAGTAAAACTTTCAATGTTTTAGCCAAACCACTGGCATCCTGAGATGCCTTTCTGCTCATCTTCGGTTGAAAACATGCTTATTTGAGTTATAGCAGCCTTCCTGTCAAATTTGAGCTAGAAATTAGTGTTGTGCAGCCTTATCTCAGGAGATCAGCAGTTTTAAGTCTAGTCTAGAGATCACACATTTTTTAGCCAATTAAAAGGATTTTCAGGCAACCAAAACACTTGGGCTTGGGCAACATACTGGCACGCTGACCTTCCTGGTAGACTGGCTAATTAATTTAGATTTAGATCAAACCTCAAGAAAACAAATCGTTCAAAAGTGCTACAGAAACACAGGAAACACTTTAAAATATGGTATAATTAACATTGTAAATAGCAAGTTAAACCAAAAGACCTCAGATTTAAGCATCGGCATTCAAAATAGGATTCGAAATGTAAATGGGAAAAAAAAGCCATTACAATTAACGCATGTCAAATGAACAAACAAATACAAAAACAAAACACACAAAAAAAAACTCAGAGGAGAACAAAACCGATTGCTCAACCCAAATCGATATGAAATCTGTTTCATTTCACGTGCGAGCGAAACATATTCACGGACAGGTTTTTGAGTATCATTGCTAATTAGGCTCCATGACAACTTGGATAGCAGCCCAGAATGGCAATTACTTCTGAGAATGATTTTATTTTAAGGACAAGTTGCCAATATTGTGTCCTTGTAAACAAATTTTTACACTTTCGTGTTACACCTTCGCTTGGTAATCAAATGTATTAGCGGTGTGTGTATGCGTGTGTGTGTGTGTGTGTGTGTGTGTGTGTGTGTGTGTGTGTGTGTCTCAATTTGACATTAAATGATTATCAGACACCCACAAGTTCTGGCAAAGATATTTAACGATCTTGTTGTTTAAAAGTCTTTGTAAAATGACTTTTTTGAAGTGTACATCACATCACCTACACATCACCTTGCAACACAAGAGAGAGGAGAGAAAGGTGTGTGTGTGTGTGTGTGTGTGTGTGTGTGTGTGTGTGTGTGTGTGTGTGTGTGTATGCATGAAACACAATTTGACATTAAATGATTATCAGACACCCACAAGTTCTGGCAAAGATATTTAACGATCTTGTTGTTTAAAAGTCTTTGTAAAATGACTTTTTTGAAGTGTACATCACATCACCTACACATCACCTTGCAACACAAGAGAGAGGAGAGAAAGGCATTTTCAGGGAAAAAAAAGAGATTTACAAACTTCCCTTGAACTAATGAAGTATTAAAATGGCCCATAAGAAGGCGATGGGAGTTTCCCAATGGGAAAATGGTGAAGAGAAGTCAATGGTGCTTGTAAGCGCAACTGGCAAAAACAGCTGTACGAGGAGTATCTTTTTTTCTGCAGAAATGGAAAAATATATACACTATATTGACAAAAATATTTGGACACCTAACCTTTCCAGTCCTATGTGGCTTTTCTCCAACTGTTAGCACACATCTGCAAGTACACAATTGTATAGGATGTGCACATAAGCTCCATGAAGATATGATGTACATGGTTTGAAATGGAAGATCTTGTGTGACCTGCTATAGAGCTCTGATCTCAACCCTAAGAACACCTTATAAATGAATTGGAACGCTGACAGCTTGTGGCTGAATGAGCACAAATCTCCACAAGCACCTTCCAAAATGTAGTGGATCATAATGTGGAATGGAATGTGCAAAGCAAATATGAACCTCATGCTCAGGTGTTCACAAACATTTGTCCATACGGTGTTCGTATTGCTGAGGTCTGTCTGACAAATTCTTGCACTTGTTAATTAGTTTTGATAAGATGCAGCTGAGGCCAGACAGAGTTTTAAAACTTTATATATCTTTTTAAAAGTGATCAATTTTGTAGGTGAGGAAAACAATGAACCACAAATAAAAAAAATCTAATGGTCTAATCTATCAAACATATAACATGACTTGATTAGGTGAGGTGCAGTGGCTAATGGGAAGTGCAGTTCATGTCTCTTGGAGAACCCTAACACAAGAAATCAGTCTTTTTTAATTACTAAAGAAAAACATACCAGTTTGTTTATCTGGAATGCTGTAACATGAGACGTGAACAACATTCAGAACAGAAAGTGAGTTATACTAATAAGAGCAGCAGGATCTAGTGAATAGAGTAGGATGTTTTGTTATCTAATTAAAAATACATGAAAAAAAATTCAGGCTGAAGAATCCTGTGGACAGATGTGACCTACTAGTCCATGTGTGCCATGTAAAAATACACACGCTCAGAAAAACTCCTTTGCCTTTGAAAAATTCCATCGGTGACCCAAAACCAACCTTTTAATACATTTCTGTATAAATATAAAAATCTCTTACAATCTTACAATCTTTCTTGAACATAGATATGACATTAGCTACAATATTAGCAATATAAAATAAAAAGAAAACTTGACAAAATCATCTCAAACTAATAATATTCGTTGATTAAAATGTCTCCCAGTCCTAAAGGCAGCTTGTTTTGATTATATTGTAGACAGAACCATATAATGGCAAAATCACAAAATGTTACCTTGAGATAATCCTAAAGAATAATAATAAAAAAAAATAGACCTTCTTAGAGCTCACACCTCAAAAATCTAGTGGACTATCTTCCCAGAAGAGTGGAGGTTATTATAACAGCAAATAAGGACTAAATGTGGAATAGGATGGCCAAAAAGCACATATAAATCTTATAGTTAGGTATTCCAATACTTTGTTCAAGTGTAAAAGTTAGTAATGGACTTCTTTATAGAAACATTCGGGAAATCTGCTCTATTCATCAAAGCCGGCGGACCTTTCGCTTTGGTCACTGCCCATTTGCCCATTACTCAAAAGCATAAAAAAAAGCCCCTCAAAAATAAAGGAAAAAAAGTAACTCACTTCGTTGACTGACAGCACTTTTGTTCCAAATCTAATTACACAGGGTGAAAGCGCCAGGTCTCTTACTATCACCTTCTCATTTTTAAGCAAGTCAAGTGCAAAAGCGTTAAACACTGCTGAGAGTTTGTTTGAGTGACAGGTGCACTGTGGCTTCAGCCCACTGCGGCGGTGCAAATTAGGAATGAGAGGAAGAAAAAAGACGAAGGGCAAGAAAGAGGATTTTTTCATTTTAAAACCTGCCATAATCTAGATCAATGATGCAATTTGGCTCGTGCTTCGCTGGTTATGCTTTTGCCCTTGTGGGGGCGTGGCCTTGTTGTTTCTGTGTTGTTGGCAAAGAAAAACAAAACAAAAATTAAACGCACAGGGCCTGTTCTTTGCACTTTGCTAATTACATCCGAGCTCAAATGACACATCCAAGATCTTCTAATTGTGGTAATTATATTTTGCCTAGTTGGGTTCTACATACGCACATACTGGATCAATATAGCAGATTGCATATATAGAGATTGCATGGTTGAATGCATTGTTTGAAACCTTTGTGCAAAAACTATTGCTCTGCAGCAGCAAAAAAAAAAAAATCATTGTCTATTTTTTTTACCACTGACTAGCTGCTATTGGCTGTTTATTTATTAATTTATTTATTTATTTCAACTGCTGCAACGAAGATGTTTTGCAGGGAGATTATGAACAATTTATACACTTTATTTATATGCCAGGGAACACCTCAAAATCTGCAAAAACAAGGTAAGAGAACCGGCAGAATGTTGCTGACACAGTAAGAAAGAAAAATAAGTGTTCCCCAATTATATACTGTATTGTTAAGTTAAATAATTATTATTATAAATTATTTAAATTAAACATTTAATGCAAATAAAATATATTTTTTTACATTTTACTTTCATGATGTTAGAGCCACAGTAGCACCCA
Organism: Silurus asotus; assembly: GCA_024362625.1. Classification (NCBI taxonomy): domain Eukaryota; kingdom Metazoa; phylum Chordata; class Actinopteri; order Siluriformes; family Siluridae; genus Silurus; species Silurus asotus. The sequence continues at coordinate 2,645,862 of MU551584.1, forward strand.
ATAGAATTTGACAACAAGTAAACTAGTAAATATAAGGGTCCAACTAATTTTGTGGTAAAAGTTTATTTCACAAAAAAACAACCATTTTTTGTCAAAAATGAATTTGACAAAGATTGTTATTTTGAGCATAAATAAGCCGCACCTGTCTATAAGCCACAGGTGTCTACACTGAAACCAATGAACTTTACACAGGCTTTAACGAAAAACAGTGTGTTACACGGTGTAACTGGTGAAATATGTTGTGGCTCCTTTAAGAGCAGAGCGGCATTTTGGGAATAGCCTGGCGCCGCATTTTTTTCGCTATTACTGCGTGTGTGGAGACCGAGGAATATGTCCTTATTATTTTCTGATGCTCATTTATAAGTTTCTTTGACTAACCCATAACGCTGTTGCCAAAAATAATAAAAAAGCATGAGTTTTGGAAACCTGTCTGTGCTCATATGATTTCTGTTGCAACTGGAGTTAGTGAGCTCTCCCATGACCCAAACTCAACAAGTTAAAACGGCTTGTATCTAAACAGTAGCCTACCAAGAAAGTCATTGTTCACTGTCTTTCTCATTCCTTTCACAACTATTTCTCTCGGGAGTTAATCTTTTGGCATCGTGGTGCATTTAAAAATCTCCATCGGTGTAAGTTTTTTCTCCCGATGCCGTGCAGCTCAGAACACAGGTGAGGTGCATTTTTTCGTTTCCGTTTGGAAATTTCATTGGTCTAATGTTATAGGGTTCAGTTTTTTGGCTTGGAATTTGTGAAATCGGGAAAAACCCAGGAAAAATTTATAAATAAGCCGCTTCGTTGTTTAAGCCGCAGGGTTCAAAACGTGGGAAAAAAGTAGCGGCTTATAGTCCGAAAAATACGGTATATCTAAGTAAACTATCTGTGCAAAATACTGTGCTGAAGCATCCAGTATTTTCCACATGATGCACAGAATTTGTAAGCTTTCCATATAATTCTTGCAACAGGTTGCTTTCATGAAAATGGAAAGGACATGGCTTCGATAGACTTCAATATGACCTCCGCTTATAAAGCCATAATCTAATCCGGTTTATGTGAAATAAAACTGCTCCCCAGCAAGTTTGAGTTCATGGACCTTTTACTATAACAATTACTCCAGGATGGGCTGAAAAAAGAACCAAATAATTCCCGATCATGTCAAAGTGTAAACAATAAAAAGATTTTACACCAAAAAAAGACCTTTGGATCCATGACTGAACTACAGTTTGTTTCTGACTGTGTACTCAAATTCCGTCTCAACAGCCTGCATGTTACATGAAATTCACATCTTGAGTTTAAACACAAGTGGATCATTACGATGCGTTTGAAAAATGCATATATTTTCACAAAATCTTAAATTCACTCATATTTTCTCCTAAAAAAACAAACAAAAAATACAACAAACAAACAAACAAATAGATAAATTAGTTAAACAGTTTGCAAATAAAATACATCTTGTCCTTGACCTCAGGACAACATGAATAAATGGAAATAAAGAGGCATCATTACTTACAGCTATGGCATGTAGCCCCTTTATATCCCGTGCTGGAGCAGTCGCAGTGGAAAGTGCTCCATGACTGCGTGCACCTCCCGCCATGCTCGCAGTGACTCGGAGAACACCTGGTAATAAAGGCAGTAAAACAAATAAGGTCTGATTACGTCTATGCTTCTATCAGTACCATAATGAACAAATCACATCCAGCCACTTTTTAATTTTTTTATTAACTATTAAAATTAAGATCAAGTATTTCCTTTCAGAATTGTTTCTCGAAAAATGTGAAATTTGCTATAACCATATAACCATACAAGATACACACAAGTGTAGTGCGCAGTGGGCTATTTATAGAAGTACAGTGTTAAGTGCTAGGCCAATCATCGGGAATGTGATTTAAGTGCCTGTAATTAGTATATCGGTTTACGCCATTTACGTCGTTCATGACGCATCTTTCTATCATTTTATTAATCCTAGTTCCTGTTTGTTTGTTTTTTTTATAATTTTTAGAACATACCTGGCTTAGCAGCTAATTCACACTTGAATGTATTATACGCTACAACCTATGGAAATTGGAAATATGACTGTTTTCTGGTATTTTTTTTTTATTATGTTTTATACTATACTAGTTCAATGTGTAATTAATGAGTAATAAATGTACTTTAAGTGACCAAATTCAATGCTACATTTTATGGCCTAAAATTTACTTTACATAATGGATCAAATTAAAAATGTTATTGCATGCCTAATTATGCTTGACTTATGATAATTCACACATATATTATATTAAAAAAAAAACATTAGCACACCTGGGACATTCCCAGCCATTTGTGTTTTTTCCTGTTGAATTGTTACCTAAAGAGTGAAGGCACACAATTGTGTAGGATGTTTTTAGATGATTTGCACTTGAACTAAGAGACCCAAATCTGTGGTTTACATGGGTCCTTACTCTACATCAGTACTGGACTTTACTAACACTCTAGTGGCTGAAGGAAAACAAATATTTTTTCAGAAGAGTTGGGGTTATTATAAGAGCAAATTGGGACTAAATGTGGAATGGGATGTATTAAAAACCACATACAAAACATATGGTCCATATAATGTAAAACCCAACAACAAATAAATAAACTAATATGGCAGCATGCAAATAAAATACATCTTCAAAACAGCTCATTTTGGAATTACACCGTAGACAAAAAGTGCATGGTTGAGAACATTAAGGAATGGAGTGCTCTGGAAATAGAGAAGCGAAAACCTTCAGTGCTCTGTTATTAACTAAAGCCATTAAAGGCCATTACTGGATATCAGTGTGCCCTTGAAAGCAAAATTGTAGACACTTGACACAATTAATTCCCCCTCTCTTTGTTGAATTCTGAACGATTACTTACGCTTAAATGACTTGCTATTCAGGATAAATTTGATTTCTCATGCCAGATTCGCATTAGCTGAGAATCGCTTTCCCATTACGTCTGATCTATAAACTATAGAACTGCATCGCTGATCGGAAAGCTTGTGAATGCTAGATTTTCCAGAAGTGCTGACGTGGCTAATTCAATAGCAAGAGAACCCCTCGCATATAGTACGAAGGATGCAAAAGCCTTCGTTCTGACAGTATAGTATACAGAAGTCTCCACTAATATCGGCACCCTTAGTAAATATGAGCACAGGAAATAAAATATACATTCCACAAAGGTTTTTTTTTTTAAATAAAGATAATTTTTCATAGCCTTCTTTGGTTATTTTTATCAAGGGTAACAATATTAATGGAAATTTGTAGATTTTCCGAAATCAATCAACTTGCAATTATCCAAATGGCCAGTCACATGGGCAGCAGAGCAATGCTTACAAACTATGCCTACACAAGACCAAAGTTTACACAGGATGGTTCTGAAAACAATACAACAGGAAAACAGTTCAAGGTGAGGGGATTTTTTTAGCAACCGAAAGCATGTGTATGTTTTCTTTTTCCTTCAATGAATCTGTCTTTCCACTTATTTATCAGGAAATCAGCTGTTGTAGTTTCCAGGTGCTGCCTGTTTCACTGTAGAAAAGTAATTAAAAAAAGTTCTACGGGAAAAAAGAAAAGATTACAGCCTGATTTGGGAACAGAACCAAGCAGGACAGATTAGCAGAGCATACCACCTGTACTGACCTCCCTGAGCTGCAGTCCACCTATATCAAGCAGTGCTAGACCAAAGCCAGGACTGCAATGAAGGACCTCAGCCATCTCAGTAATGGAACCCTTTCTCTGTTTCAGTCAGGGAAACATGGACGCTTCCTTAAGTACAGCACGGATAGGATGAGGAGGAGCTTCTTACACCCCCAACCCTCCTGCTACACTCCCTCCACTTGCTTACTATACACTGATGCTTGGCTACAAAGCCAAAAACAGACCAGCACCCCTTTACCTAACAGCTTTCAACTCACCTCACACTGCACTATTCTCACTCCAATTCTCGACCAATGCTTGACTGGTCTCAACATCTTTCTGGTGAAAGAAAGACATGATTTAAAACTCTTTCTTGTTCTGGCATCTAGATAGTGGCACCAACATCCACTTGATGTCCAAAAAGCTGACTCTCTAGCAGTCTTTAAACACTCTTCCAGCATTTTCTATTTTTTTATATTTTTATTTCTAAAACATTCTGACAATATTTTTAGTATGTGTCCAAATTAACTAGCAATAGATTGTATGTTATTGATAGAGACTTCAAAGCAGGGCGACTGACAAATGCCGTAAATGTAGGCTTCTTTCCACAGGCGTTTCTGGCCCTCCACCAGGAGAACACCAAGGACTAGAGAGTAGTCCTCATACTGCCTTGCGCGCACAGGCACCCAGGCGCACACACAAACACACACACATAAAATTTACATCTTATGATGCTGCAATTTATTAGATTCTACATTTCAAAACCATATCTGCCAGGGATGCAAATATATATAAAATGTTTATTTTATTTCTTTATTTTTGTGCATATATTATTCTAATGTTACTACTGCAACCATGTTCTGCTTCTTTTTTTATTGTTCTTTTACACTGTAATGTATTTATATTGTTTATTCTGGTAGTATATCATAAACCATTTAATATTCAAATAGTTTGTTTTTATTCTGCAACTTCTTACATTTTTAACCCTTATTTTTTATCTTAATTTATGAAAAGAAGAAGCCATAAAAAGCATTTTGCTGCATCCTATACAGTACATTGTATGATTATGTATCTGACAAATACATTTTAAAAAATATTAAACACTTCGTCTGGATGCTTTGCTCAAGCTTCCAGCAATTCAATCGCATTACATTTGCATTGACTATAATATACCAAAATACTGTAAAAAAAAACCAAACAAACATCTATAATAAATTCGATTGCAAATTATACTGAACCCATAGTTTTATATCTTTTGTTCAGGAAAGTGCTGAATAGCTTTATAGACCTGCAGTAGCTTCTAAATGATTCTCTGTCCGCATAGCCAAGAAGTTTGGAACAGTTATCGTCTACAATCAAGGTCACAAGAGCCAAGGGTGTGCAAACTGCGATCTTTAAGTATTGCACTTCAATCTCTACATTTCAATGATTATCATGTGAAAAGGTGTATAGCCCTGTTGATGTATCCTGTTACCTTTTTGAGAATCAATAAATGAGAATCAATTAAATGAGTAAAACAGAATTTAGCAGATTCTGCAATGTGTACATTCATGAATGAACTCAACTGTAAGTTTCTTCTATCTCACACACGAGGCTTTTTCCACCTAGGAAAATTAATATCGATTTTTTTATGTTCATGTATTTAACCTTGATACTCGACTGCTACTTAAAAATAGATGTACTGTTCAGTGTAAACTTACCTTGGGGTATCAGATACAGAAAATACTATTTGAACAATCAACCTTGAATCGTGCACAATATGGACAATAATGTGTGGATTTGTGTGTTCTTTTTGGACATCCCATTTCACATTTTATCCCAATTTTCAATTATCATAATCTCCACTCTTCTATAAAGATGTTCCACTAGACTTTGGAGTGAGATTGTGGAGATTTGTGCTCATTCAAACACAAGGGTCAGAGTTCTACTGTAATTGATCCCAAAGATGTTTAATAGGGTTGAGCTCTATCGCAGTCCACTCAAAATCTTTGACTCTTACCCATGTGAACTATATCTTCATAGAGCTTGTTTTGCACACAAGGGCCACTGTCATGCTGGAACTGGTTTGGGTCTCCTTCTGTATGTCAAATAAAGGGAGTATGTGTCTCCACATCCAACACAATTGTGTACCTCCAAATTTGTGGTAACGGTATAGGGACCACATTTATCTTTAAAAGTCAGGTGTCCCAATTCTTCTGCGTATATATTGTATATGTTTTTTTGTTGATGTTAAACAATAAAAAATTACATGTAAAAAACAGTGTAAGGTGCACCGAAAAATGCTCCAGAGATTTCTTGTAGGTTTATGTTTCCCATATGTGATGTGTATTATTTACCCTAAAAACAATCTCTTTTCACCACACACACACACACACACACACACACACACACACACACACACACACACAAGAAACACAAGGAAAAAAAACGGCCTCTGTTCTGTAATCTTTGTAAGTGTTTATGAGTCACGTGTGTTTCGGAAAACAAACGCTGAAAACAGAAGTTAAGAATGTGGATGGAAAGCCAGCACAGATGGGGTCTGATCTTCAAAAAGAACGATTCTGGATAATGATTTCATACTCAAGAGAGCTGGAATGAAATGAAGTCTCTTTAAAACATGCACTCTCCTTAAGTATAAGTCAAGGGTCTTTAAAAGTTTTTTTTTTAATGAAAGCTTAGTGAACTGTTACATTTAAACGAGTGTATGTGTGTGATAGACTAAATACACTGTCATTTATTCTAAAAATAAAAATTTTACTTTGACCTCACCTTTGACTTTGAAACATTTGAACTTTACCCAAAAAATTTTTACAAATCCTGATATATCGAAATAAATGAAAATGATTTATTTATTTCATTATAATTATAAATAACAAAATTATATGTATTTTGAGTTCGAAAATAATAATATATTTTTATTATAATTAATATATACACTGCCATGTCAAAAAAAAAGTCACCACCTTCCAGTATATATTTACTGCAGTGATTAAGAGGTTTCAGCTGCAGCGAACTTCTTAATTGTAACTGATGTTTCAAAAGGGTCAAATTATTGGCCTGCAACAACTAAGGAGATTGTTGAAACTACTAAAGTTGAGTTAAGAACTGTTTACTGCATTATTAAAACCTGGATGGATAGTGATGAACATCATCTTGTGGAAGAAATGTGTTTAGAAGAACATTTAGAATGATCAAGACAAAGGGAAAAAAACGGTTCTGTAATCTTTGTTCTGTAATCTTTGTTCTGTAATCTTTGTAAGTGTTTATGAGTCACGTGTGTTTCAGAAAACAAACGCTGAAAACAGAAGTTAAGAATGTGGATGGAAAGCCAGCACAGATGGGGTCTGATCTTCAAAAAGAACGATTCTGGATAATGATTTCATACTCAAGAGAGCTGGAATGAAATGAAGTCTCTTTAAAACATGCACTCTCCTTAAGTATAAGTCAAGGGTCTTTAAAACTTTTTTTTTTTTAATGAAAGCTTAGTGCACTGTTTCATTTAAACAGCGAGTGTATGTGTGTGATAGATTAAAAACACTGTCATTTTTTACTTTGACCTCACCTTTGACTTTGAAACATTTGAACTTTACCCAAAAAAAATTATACAAATCCTGATATATCAAAATAAATGAAAATGATTTATTTATTTCATTATAATTATAAATAACAAAATTATATGTATTTTGAGTTCGAAAATAATAATATATTTTTATTATAATTAATATATACACTGCCATGTCAAAAAAAAAGTCACCACCTTCCAGTATATATTTACTGCAGTGATTAAGAGGTTTCAGCTGCAGCGAACTTCTTAATTGTAACTGATGTTTCAAAAGGGTCAAATTATTGGCCTGCAACAACTAAGGAGATTGTTGAAACTACTAAAGTTGAGTTAAGAACTGTTTACTGCATTATTAAAACCTGGATGGATAGTGATGAACATCATCTTGTGGAAGAAATGTGTTTAGAAGAACATTTAGAATGATCAAGATCGGAGATCATTTAAACCTTTAATAAAATCAGATAAAAAAAAAAAACAACAACAGTAGAACTCTGGCTACTTTTAATAATTAAAGTAAGAGCATTTCCACACTCACAATGCAAAAAGATCTCAAGGGAATAGGACTTAACAGCTGTGTAGCCTTAAGAAAACCACTTATCAGTGAAGCTGATCAAAATAAAGGCTTCAATTTTACTAGGGAGCATAAAGAGAGTAAAGTAATGGTTAAAGGTTATGTGGACTGGAGTCCAGATTTGCCCTGCTTCAAAGTGATAAGCGCAAGCCTGTGGGAGCAGTGTTATAATCTGGAGTTGCTTCAGTGGGTCAGATCTAAGTTCATCAAAGTTATTTTTTCCAAATATTGAAGTCAGCTTACTACCTGAATATAATGTAATACCAAATCAATGGATTTTTTCTTCCCTGATTGCACACACATATTTCAAGATGACGATGCTAAGAGTCATGAAGATCAAGACCAGTTCATCCTTTTCACACGTGGATTAGCCACTATGAAGTCCAGTCCTTAACCTCCTTGAGATTTTTTTTAACGTTTTGAGACAAGCGTTTTATTATTTTATTTACTATAACTAATAATTTGACAGTTTAATTTCACATGAACGAAATCAAAGTTTAATGCATTACAGTTTGTTTGTGGAAAAGGAAAATTTGCCCACAATAAAAAAAAGCCCTAGGCATTTTTTTCTTATTACTAAGAAATCTTTAATGATAGATTTTGATGGTTTCATCAACTAAATTCTATTCAGTACGCACAATCACAATATTAATACCACAATATTCAGTATGCACATACTCAATCTTGACCACGGCCCAAAGGGATGTCAGCCAAGTGCCCTTATTTTAATATTAAATTCGATAGAATATTAAGTCATGCCTAGCCCAGGAAAATAAAATTGCCCCAATCCTGTCCTTTTTTTGTGTATATTTTTATCACCTTAACATATTTTAAAGCCAAATGGATACTGGCATTTCATCGGGTAACTTCTCTCTTTTCTTTGTTATGGCCAGCTATAATAATACATAAATAAAAGAATAAAAAAAACAACAAGCACAAAACCCAAAAGCAATTCATAAAATGTAAAATTATTAAACACAAGCACATTTTTGTGAGCCCGCACGTGTGTTGTTTGGTTAGGGCAGGAAGAGCTGACAATAAGCTCAGACATGAGAATTTGGAATCGGACATTTTTTCTTTTAACAGCCCACACACATGCGCCTGCTATTCTCCACGGCTCTGCCCGCTATGACCCTAATCAGGCAAGACGAAAAATACGTCGCAAAAAGTCACCAGGCAAGAGAGAAGAACAGCAGAAGAAGACTGGAACAAGTGGAGAGTGCAGAGGTCCTTATTTTCTGTATCTCTTCATTGTCATGTGTTTCAGGCACCACGGAAGTTTAGGTGAATTGTGGGAAATTCGGGAAAGACAGAGCCAACGTCTGTGTGAGAAGTGAAAAGAAAGCAGCGACACTGACCTCTGGGTCAGAACTCGGCGTGTTGTTAAAAATGCAGCATAGATTCCATTTGCATTTATTTATGTAAGCATCTCCACATTGCTTGAATGCTTAAACAAATATTTGGAAACAAACAAAACAATTAGAAATATATAAATGTAAAAAAAAAAGGATATATTTTTTATCTTAATAATTAATAAATATAAATAAATATTATTTATAAGAATTTATTAAAATGTATTAAAATAACTATTAATTTGGTATCTTATCTCTACATTTTTTTACCTGTGTATATCCAAATGTAAAAAAAAAATATTTGTTTGCATATACATTATTATTTTCACAATTTAATATATATATATTTTTTTAGGAAATTCACCTTCTGGCCAAGAAGTGAACATGTACTAGCTTTAGAAACTCTCATAACTGTAACTGCAAATGCATAAGTGCGTGTAATAGTTTGCACTTGCATCTTTCTTATTACACCATCAATAAAGCCTTTAGGATATAATGTATTGCTTTTCTTGAATGGTTTGATTGCTAAGCCATTGATTCATTTTTGCTTCCCATCTTAAAGTACACCACAACCACCGAGTCCAATCTTAACACACACACACACACGCACGCACGCTTCACAGAAAGTATTTTACACTGGCTTAAAACTTAAGTAAAAGACAAAAATACAATTAAAGGCAAAATATAAACCTCAATATAAGCTTTCAATAAATTGTTTTCCCAGTATAATAATATTGAAAAAACTTTAGTCTCTTTAAAAAGAAAATAGTGAATAAATGTAAAAAAATTGTATAAACTAACATTACACTAAAATAATTTCTATTATTCTATTCTATTTTATTCTATTTCTATTAACTAAGGATTGTAATAATACCAGTAATATTGTAAACATTTTAATCATATTGTACATAATAATTAACATTTACATATATTTTTTAAATTGTTAAAATTGTTTCTACGTTCTTAATGATTTTGATTAATGAGTTAATAAAAAAAGAAAATAACAATAAATAGCAAAATAACTCCAGAAAAACATGACCACAGTTTGACTGACCATGCACTTGACTGCTATAATTCAGTTGTGTTGTGACAAACGTATGATTTCATGTGTGAAATATTTGTTCTATATAAAAAGTTCCTGCTTCAATACCATTAAAACAAAAAAAAGGGTTAATGGTCGAACTTATGAATGAATTAACAGTGTTTTTTTGTTTGTAATATTTATGTATGTAATAATGATCTGGTATTTTTAAGCCTGGAAGAAAAATCTTAATAATAAGAAAGGAAAAAATATATATTAATATAATAATTAAATGTAAACATAATACAAATATTTTAATTAAAAATGAGCAATCCACAACTTGCAGATTTATTAAAATGTATATTTTCCAATAACACCACTTATTGAAATGTTTTCTTTGTTCCATACAACAGCCAGTGATATGACTGATTTTTAGGTACTTAGTTCCTATGTAGAATAAATCATAACATAAAATTAACACCTCTTGACTATCTAAATAGCTTGGACTGTCTTTATAATCTCCTATAACCTCGGTCTTATAGTAGTGTGGTCATTTGTATAATATCCGCTGTGCATTTTTTCAGTTTCAAAATCTCGAAAACTGAGACAATCAAGAAGAAAATACACTAAAAAGACAAAAGTACTGGGACACCTGAGACAGTCAGATGTGGTTCATTTCCAAACACAAGCTTGGAGGCAGAAAATTGTAGAAATGTATACGTCTTTGGATGCGGTAGCGTAAAACTCAACCTTATTGAATAGCTTTGGGGTGAATTGAAACCCTGCACTCCAGGCCTCCTTACCACACATCAATCATTATCAGAGTTTTCTAACGCCCTTATGGTTCAATGAGCACAAATCTCCACAAACACACTTTACATACACACGAAAATCTAAAAAGTGTGGAAGGTGGTAAATTAGTATTTAATACTTTTATTTAAATATGTTTGTCCTGTGCTACAGTTTTCTCTCCTCAAAAAACTGCTTATTAAATAACCTCAACCTTTAGTTGTGTGCCTCCATCTCTGAGCTAATATTTTGAGGGATCAGAAGTCTTAACCACTGAGCTGCAACTTTCCTGTTCCTCAAATAATGACTAACACTGAAGTCGCGTCTGAGCGATGGACATCAATGCACAGAATTTCGGTATTAAATCCTCCTTTAAGTGTGCGTGTAACTCAACTCTGAGCCCAGCCCAACGCAAGCTGAGGCCAATTAGCAGGAATAATAGATAAGCTGCAGGATTGAATGCAACAGGCTGAGAGGAGTACAATTCCATCAGACCTCTTTAGTGCACACACAAAAAAAACTTCCAGTGCAGGGCAATTTCTCTCTCTCTCTCTCTCTCTCTCTCTCTCTCTCTCTCTTTCTCTCTCACTCACTCTCTCTTGTCCCATTTGTAGAAATAATGAGGCAGACCCGGGAGGAAGCTAAGCGAGAGTTCCTGTCTTCAGAAAATAAAAGTAAGGTCAAGAGTCCTGCGGCAACTCATAATGGCAAAAGTGAGCGTCGCTTAAAAGAAAAAAAAAAGGAAAAAAGAAAAAAAGCTGTGGTGTAAATAATTGAACTTTAACATTCATGAATTGTAGCTGGATGGTGGTTGTGTGTGCAGCTGTTTGGCATCTGGATGCTTGATTGCATTCTAAAAATTGCCATGTTAGGTGAGGATGATGCAATATGCAAATGCTAGTATGTAAAAAAGAAAAAGAAAAGAAGATCACAGGCACACAAAGGCAAGATTTCCCGCAGTACGCTTTTTATTTATCGGCTTCATCAAGTCCTTCAGATTGAAAAACAATAAATATTCAATCACTGAGCAAATTGAATTTCACACTATGGCCAAGTACAGATGTACGTTTCTGGGATACTGCACGCTCTGCACGGCACACCTTAGTCAGCAACACTGTTGCAATTTTACCGCTTCATCATGTGGCATGTTTCTCTCGTTGCTCGTTCTCGCCTTCGTTTTTTTCTGCACACTCAGGCATCCTGTGTACGGCTACTGTTAGGTGGAACATGTTATAGGCTTGGCGGTTCCTTCGGGGGAAAGCAGTGCAATATTTCCTGCACCGTGTTAGCGATTGATTGATTTTTCATTACAGCACAGCGGAATGTCGAACAGTTGTCCTTAATAGTGAACAAGGGGAAAAAGGGGGACAAAAAGACTTCTGTAAACTACAGGGAGTGCAGAATTATTAGGCAAATGAGTATTTTGACCACATCATCCTCGTTATGCATGTTGTCTTACTCCAAGCTGTATAGGCTGGAAAGCCTACTACCAATTAAGCATATTAGGTGATGTGCATCTCTGTAATGAGAAGGGGTGTGGTCTAATGACATCAACACCCTATATCAGGTGTGCATAATTATTAGGCAACTTCCTTTCCTTTGGCAAAATGGGTCAAAAGAAGAACTTGACAGGCTCAGAAAAGTCAAAAATAGTGAGATATATTGCAGAGGGATGCAGCAGTCTTAAAATAGCCAAGCTTCTGAAGCGTGATCATCGAACAATCAAGCGTTTCATTCAAAATAGTCAACAGGGTCGCAAGAAGCGTGTGGAAAAACCAAGGCGCAAAATAACTGCCCGTGAACTGAGAAAAGTCAAGCGTGCAGCTGCCAAGATGCCACTTGCCACCAGTTTGGCCATATTTCAGAGCTGCAACATCACTGGAGTGCCCAAAAGCACAAGGTGTGCAATACTCAGAGACATGGCCAAGGTAAGAAAGGCAGAAAGTCGACCACCACTGAACAAGACACACAAGCTGAAACGTCAAGACTGGGCCAAGAAATATCTCAAGACTGATTTTTCTAAGGTTTTATGGACTGATGAAATGAGAGTGAGTCTTGATGGGCCAGATGGATGGGCCCGTGGCTGGATTGGTAAAGGGCAGAGAGCTCCAGTCCGACTCAGACGCCAGCAAGGTGGAGGTGGAGTACTGGTTTGGGCTGGTATCATCAAAGATGAGCTTGTGGGGCCTTTTCGGGTTGAGGATGGAGTCAAGCTGAACTCCCAGTCCTACTGCCAGTTTCTGGAAGACACCTTCTTCAAGCAGTGGTACAGGAAGAAGTCTGCATCCTTCAAGAAAAACATGATTTTCATGCAGGACAATGCTCCATCACACACGTCCAAGTACTCCACAGCGTGGCTGGCAAGAAAGGGTATAAAAGAAGAAAATCTAATGATATGGCCTCCTTGTTCACCTGATCTGAACCCCATTGAGAACCTGTGGTCCATCATCAAATGTGCGATTTACAAGGAGGGAAAACAGTACACCTCTCTGAACAGTGTCTGGGAGGCTGTGGTTGCTGCTGCACGCAATGTTGATGGTGAACAGATCAAAACACTGACAGAATCCATGGATGGCAGGCTTTTGAGTGTCCTTGCAAAGAAAGGTGGCTATATTGGTCACTGATTTGTTTTTGTTTGGTTTTTGAATGTCAGAAATGTATATTTGTGAATGTTGAGATGTTATATTGGTTTCACTGGTAAAAATAAATAATTGAAATGGGTATAAATTTGTTTTTTGTTAAGTTGCCTAATAATTATGCACAGTAATAGTCACCTGCACACACAGATATCCCCCTAAAATAGCTAAAACTAAAAACTACTTCCAAAAATATTCAGCTTTGATATTAATGAGTTTTTTGTGTTCATTGAGAACATGGTTGTTGTTCAAATTAAATCCTCAAATAAAATTAATCCTCAAAAATACAACTTGCCTAATAATTCTGCACTCCCTGTATAATTAATAACAATAATATTAATATGTGCCTAATAAATACATAAGTGTATATATATAAATAAATGGTATATATACACACTAGTCTCAGTTTCAGCTTTAAAGGGATGACTTCAAATCTGACCGGTTGCCTGACAATAAGAAAGTCACTGTTAAGATGTCAAAATAAGACAAAGAGGTTTGTATGGGACATGAACTTTCACCAGTTTACTACTGAATATTGGAAGAAGGTCTTATGGACTGCTGAATCAAAATCGTCGGTTTATGCTGTGTTTTTGTATGCAGTGAGTAGGCGAAAGGATGGTTCCTCTGTGTTCCAACTGTCAAACATGGAGGAGGAAGCTTGATGGTTAATAACTCTTTTGCTGAATACAGAGTGAGTGGCACCCTAAACCAAAACTAGTACCACAGCATTTTGCCATAATGGGCAGTTTATCCTACAAGATAATGACCGAAAACTTACCTCCAGGCTGTGTGCCAGACTTAAACCTTAACAAGCTGGTTTGGGATAAACTCGGGAGAAGGGTGAAAGCAAAGTAACCAAGTGCAACACATTTGTGGGAATTTCTGCAGCAGTGTTGGAAAGAAATCGTAGATTTTCTTATTAGAAAAAAAAATGTGTTTGTCTGTTATATCTGCAAAATGCTGTGGTAGTCGATTTGGTTGAGTGCCACCTACTCTGGAAATTAGCAATACAATTCAGTTGAATATTTATGTTGAATTATTTATTTGTAATATGCCTTAATTTCAGAGTACATTAACAGATGCACACATACACAGAGCTTTGCTTTTCATTGGAAATGATTTGAAACCATTTCTTTTCCATGAACTTTCACAATGCTGCATGCTGCTTCACTTGCTTGAGAAATTCGAAATATCTCACAGTGTTAGTCACGGAAATGTTTTGAAGCTTGAGATAGGTTTAAATGTAAAAGTATCTGCACCCCAGTATTGTGGAATCTCCCAGAGAATGCGTGTTCAGTGTAGGATGTAAGCTGATTACTAGATGTCAGTGTGTCTGCCTATTCTAGAATATTCTTGAACAGAGATCATGCCTTGAGGTGACAGTAAAAGTATGTGCAAGTTCTAACACTAGAGCTTCCCCCAGTATTGTAGAATGCTGTGCAATTATTCATGTAAAAGCAGCAGTGCTCTTTCAAAGATAATAGCTTATACCCTGAATGTACGGATCACACAATCTTTCTCTCTCTTTCATCTCTGCTTTCCTCTCACTCCAATTCCCCCATCACCCCTCCCCCACATCTCTCGGCCGCTTCTCCTCCTTGCCCCCAGACTCAATAATCCTTTCATGAATGAGAGAAGCCAACTGCCGAGATGATTTTGGTGCTGAATTTGCGCACCCCAAAACACAATAACTTTTTTATATGCTTTTAGATTTTGCTTTTTCTAATAGCGTCTGCCAGTTCCTGCCTCTTGATTTCTGTCATACAGCTTTCAAATGACTCGCATACACACGGCGGGTAATGATGAAGGATTGAGGATGAAGAGAAAAAAAAAATGTTATGCTCAGAACAAGCTTTGTTATCATGCTGATATAATAAAAATGATTAGGATTTAGATATAGTTCCATGGTGTTTCTGAGCTCGGGTGTAATGGATGGCTTTATTAAACACAAATCCGTGCTACAAATCCACGTTCACGACCTGAGCATGCTCGAAGGAGCATGGATTCATTACAATGCAGATGTGCACTGAATGCCTTAGGACAAATGAATAACCAGGACAAGCCTTGTGTCACAAAATTCTTTTTATTGAGAGCAATACTTTTCGCAACACTGTCCACACATTACTGATTCTATCCCGAGTCAAAGGTTTGTGTTTTTCTCTGACTGAATTCTCTTTCCTGATTATTCAAAAGCTTTTTATTCATATTAATTCAAATCACGGCTAGTCGTTCTAATACACTCTTCTTTCTATAGTAACATTGTACAGAAGGATGTTTGTGGGTTGTTTTTTTGCTCAGCATGTTTGTAAAGAGAGGTTATATCACCTACCATAACCTTTCTGGAAGCTTAAAACCACTTCTAACTGGAACTCAAGGATGCTTTTCTATTGTTGCTTTGGCATAAAGACACACCAACTAACTAACTAACTAACTAACTAACTAAAATGTATATCATTTCATTTCTTATTATAAATTATAATTTTAAACAAATTTTAACAAGCATTTCTTTAAAATGTTTTACTTTGTGCAAAAGGGCTACACTTTCAAAGTGACCTCATCAGTTTAAAAAAGTGCAAATAATAGTAACAAACCTTAGGTTTTAAGTCTCAACCTAGTGCATTTGAAGTTGCTTTTCTGCTTACCACAGTTGTAAATAATGGTTATTCAAGGTACCACAGACTTTGTGAGCAATTTGCATTTGACCTCTGGTGTTAAAGTTTATTTTTTGTTCGCTTTTGTTTTGGCACAAGAGCAAATCAATTATAATGTTTTATTGAAATAGTAATAAACTGTAAGTAAATAAATCAAACCCAATCAAATCTCAATCTCAATCTAATTAAACTCAAACTCAGAGTGGCTTTCAGAGTTCAGAGTGGCTTTTCTGTTCACCATAATTGTAAAGAGCACTTATAGGAGTTATACCATAACCACAAGTACTCGTTTGACTTTCTTTGTTAACTACAGTAAACTTTCTTTGCTTCGACTTCTCCCATTAGGGGGTCGCCACAGCGGATCATCCACATGCTTGATTTGGCACATGTTTTTACGCTGGATGCCCTTCCTAACGCAACCCTCCCCATTTATCCGGGATTGGGACCGGCACTGAGAGTGCACTGGTTTGTGCAACCCTAATAGCTGGGGTTGGTTCCCTGACCGGGGATCAAACCCGGGCCACAGCGGTGAGAGCGCCGCATCCTAACCACTAGACCACCTTGTTAACTACAGTGTTTTTTTTGTTTTTCGCACTACACATTTTTAGGAGAGCAGCACTTTCTGATTCAGCACTTCCTGACCTGAAAGACATCTATATCATTTTCTATGTAGATTGTGCTAATGACAGAGACAGAGTTGTTCCTTTCAAAGTGTCAGTTAGTTGTACTGTATATGTAAGTGTACACAGTGTTTTCTACAGCACACAATTTGCTCATGCAAGATAAAGGTTTCGAATCAAGCACCTCTGGATACATCTATTACAGCATAATACATAAAAAAATTCCCCTAACCATTTCTTTGAATTTGTATGAAACGCTTGTTCAGAGTCATCTGTTTATCAAAAAAAACAGACAACAAAAAAATTGCAGCTGTTGGAAAACAACCTCAGTTTTGAAGCGACGCTCCAGTGAAATATTTAACAAGGAATAAAACTAGGTATTCATTCAAGGAAGCAGAGAGATGGAATGTGAGGAAATTGAAAAAGGTAAGTGAATGGATTCTTTCGCACAGATTTCATAAAAAGAAAAAATATATAAGCAACCAAACAAAAATATAATTAGTTACTAACACTCATTACCCTATCTATGATTAGTTGTGATTAGCATTCCCCAGACAAACACCTTTCACATAAATAACAAAGTCACGATTTGCATAAAGCAGATCTGACATTCAGAACCTCTTTAAAGAAAGGTGCCTCGTACCTGTCGATGATCCCACACATGTCCACCTGGAGGTCGCTAAAGTTTCCGATTAGTGTCTGCTGCACCTTGATCAGATCCACTGGTGCTCCCTCATCCAACTGGATGAGGCGCATGCATCCTTGGAAAGCGTCTGAGGACTTCTTGCATTCGTCCTCTGTAATTGGGCATCCTGTGGACCAGAACAGCAGAAGGAGTGAGTCAGCAAGGCTCGTGAAAAGCAGATGTGTGGCGTTTAGCACCTTGCAAAAACACAGTGTTAAGTGCGTTCCGGGTGCATTTAGTGGAAAAGAAAAAAATTGATGTTCATGAGCCAATGTGCTAATTTAGACAGATGAACCGGAGATAACGAACTGGACTAAAGAGACACATAGAAATAATTCAAATCTTGATTTTCACAAGTCAGCAGCAGCTACATGTACATCTGCCCCAATTCACAATATTTGCTTTCTCATCAGTAATACTTTGTGCAGAATGTTTGCTTAATTAATGCAGCGTACACTTAGATTTAAACTTCAAAGCTATCGATAATCACATATAGCAGCAAAAAACAACCTGTTCCTCACTAATCTATTATTATTTTTAACAAGCTACAACAGCACCCCTTTCAATGATTGAGCCCACTTTGGGATTCAAGCCAAACAGAGTTTGCATTTTAGTTCATGAGTTTATAAAATCCACAAAATTCAAAGTACTGTAGGTTTTAATCTTCACCTCACTTGAACTAGGAGACCCAAACCTTTTCCAGCATGACCTGTGCACAGAGCCAACTCAATTAACATATAGGTTACATGGTTTGTAGTGAAAGATCTTGAGTGACCTGCTATAGAGCTTGATCTCAAATCTACTGAACACCTTTGGCATGAATTAGAAGTCAAGTCAAGTCAAGTCAAGTTTATTTGTATAGCGCTTTTCACAACAGACATTGTCTCAAAGCAGCTTTACACAAATCAACAGTGATGGTAAATGGTGTGAATTTGTCCCTGATGAGCAAACCGTGGCGACTGTGGCAAGGAAAAACTCCCTTAGATGTTATGAGGAAGAAACCTTGAGAGGAACCAGACTCAAAAGGGGAACCCATCCTCATCTGGGTGACATCAAGAGTTTGATCATAAATTTTCCAACAATACAGAACACAGGAGAGTGAGAACTAACATGATTACTGGAGTATAAGATTATAAGTGATGTTCTTTCTGCAGTCTTAAACAGTCTTTATGGTTAGTAGCTCCTAGTTTTATGAGCTCAGCATTTGTGATCAGAATTAGTGGATGAAGTAGATGAATTAGAACACTGAGTGCACCCCAGGCCTCCTCACCCTACATCAGTACCTGACATCCTTGTGGATAAATGAGCACAAATCTCAATAATCATACTCTAAAATTAAGTGGATCATCTTCCCAGGAGAGTGGAGGTAATTATCACAGCAAATTGGGACTACATGTGGAATGGGATGTTCAAAAAGCACATACGGATCTTATGCTCAGGTGTTGAATTTATGTCTATATAAAGCTTCATACTTCAGTTTAATAATTTATTTTCTTCCATTACTGTTTAAGCACAATGAATACATTTTAGTACAGAGATCTCAAACGATGTGATTTATGTATGTGCATGCATATGTGTGATTTTTTTTTGCAAACGTTCCTTATGTTTTGGTGGGGAGAAAATCAATTTGTTTTTGAATTATGCGCTCCTATACTGAAAAGGAAAAAGTGAAAAATGGCCAAGCTCATATTACTAATAAATAAGGACATGTTGTGATATAATGCAGCAGGGCTCAATGATTTAAAGCCTTGCTTGGGCAAATCTCATTTTCTGTGTGATCCTCTACGGTGGGTCGTTTCAGCCCCAGGGCAAAAAAAAAGAAAGAAAGAAAAAGATATGTGAGGAGATCCTGGCTGAGGGAAAAGAGTGAACAGGAGCAGAGCTTTGACGCAATATCCCTCATGCAGTTGCTGAGCTGCTGTCGGCACTGCCTTCAATTAATGAGTTAAAGGTAATTAAAGCACAGGCGCGCTCTCAAAGCTGAGTGGAATAGATGCTGGGGAAAGCCGATTTCTACTGAGCAGCTTGAGCTGTAAAGAACTCCATGTTTTCTTTACTTTCTTTTTTTCTTTTTTTCCCAAGGGTCTGAGAAATCTTTAATAGTAAAAACTTGAGGCAACTTTCCTGATTGTGTTTTTTTTTCTCAGCATTAAAGTTCGTGATAGAACTCATTAGTGTTGCTCCACAGGTATCGAACGCTAAAAAGTCTCCCAGGAATTACAGACCCCATGAGCAGAACCCACTGAGTTCCTCGGACAGGTGGTGACTCACCGTGCAGAATTTAATAGTTTTTTCCAAACGCATGTTTCAAATCACCTGGATGATTTGGCAAGTTATTTTTGTCCCAAAAACCCTACTTATTCTGCTACTTTCTGTTTATTGTGCGGTTTATCGTTACAACCAGTGTTGGGCAGTAACGCGTTACTTTTTACAGTAACTAATACTGTAACGCGTTACTTTTAAAAATAAAGTAACTCCGTTACCGTTACTGTATGGTGCGTTACCCGTTACTTTTTTAAAGTAATTAATTTCGGCTGAAGTGTAGACTACAGCCTTACTTGCTTTCAGCAGCGTCGCATTGTAAGATTGGAGGATGTAAGCAATCAAAAAGTAATCTTTGTTACTTAGTTGATTACTTACACCAAAAAGTAATGCGTTACTGTTAAAAGTAACTTTTTAGTTACTTTTTTGAAGAACCTTCTTTAATGTTTTAGTAACGAGCACAACACTGGTTACAACAATCACTAGAACTCCACTAGGAGCAAATGAAATAGAAAACTGAACATGATATAAAAACAAAAACAAAAAAATGCAAACTCACATCCCATTAAATCATCATTAAACCAACTATTAAAAACTATATTACAGCACAATGAATCTGTCTGAGAAATGTTTTTTTTTTCTTGAAGGAAAAAAAAAAGCGAGACGTTATTTTCTTTTATTTTCTTGATCCGTTCTGTTCTTTGTGTCTGGCTGCCCGTGCTTTGGCCTTGATGATGAACCTGTCCATGTGATCTATGTATGCTTGTGCTAGTTGTTATGTCCGTGATTGTTCGAAAATTAATAAAATAATTTGAATTAAATTTGAACCATTCACAATTACATAAAGTTCGGTTTTGGAGGTCAGGAGCAAAAAAAATAAATCTGCAAAAACAAACCTCTTCAGTACAGATTATTTTTGTTAGTATCATCATTTACATGTCTGCATAAGCTTTTGTGTATTGTTTGCAAACCTAGACCATTTTCATTTGCTCAACCTTCAACCAAGTCCCAGCAGGCATTCATGTATCGGGCTACTTATTATTTTATTTTAACTTATATAGTTTTATTGCTATTGAGGTGTGGATTAAACCCATCCATACACTACATAAACAAAAGTATGCGGGCACCTGACCATAAGATTCATGTGTCTTTTAAAAGCATCCCATTGCATATTTGCTGTTATAATAACCTCCACACATCTGGGAAGATGTTCCACAAGATTTTGTAGTGTGCTTGTGGAGATTTGTGCTCATACTACAAGGGAGTTAGTAAAGTTACATAATGATGCTGGGTGAGGAGTCCTGGGAAACGATCAGCATTCCAATTTAACCCAAAGGTGTTCAATATGGTTGATGTCAGAGCTCTATGGCAGGCCACTCAAGATCAATGTGTTCACAAGAACATTTTCATGCTAGCATCTAAATACATCCTATACAGTTGTGTGACTCCAACTTTGTGGTAATACTATATATGGGGAAGAACCACATATGGCTGGAATCATCGATGTTTAACTACTTTTTGAAATGTAAACAGTCTATTATTTGTAAGAACTTAAGAATTCATTGTATCACCACTGTAGTGATATTAAAGCATCAACAAACCTTCTGGTCATGCTTCACTAACACTTGCTCATTCCTTGGGCTGCTCTTTGACAACCAGTGGATGTTAGATATACTGTACCTCCTAGAAAGATCTGGTTGCCAGGCACAATGGGGAAGGATATTGTGACAGTGGACATGTCCGATTTGTCTACTGCCAAGATTAGACGACCTCGACGGATGCTCAGGTCCACGGAGTGCCACTGGCCGTCATTTAGCGCAGACCCTGAAACAATGTTATAGGTGTTAAAAATCGCTTTTCTTTTTCTTGTTTAAACAGCATAAATACTACAGCTGTAGCATAGGTGTAAGTGACCAAAACACTATTTGTATTAGGGCTGCAACAACTAATCGATGAAATTGCTAATAATCGATAATAAAATTCATTGTCAACAAATGCCATTATCTTTTTAGTTAAGATGCTTAAGTTATGGTTTAGCGTGACAGCAAGATAACACAGCCACTTGCAAAATGGCAGAGAGTACAGGGTCAACCAGCAGCAGGGAAAGATTAAGGTGAAACATCAGTGCGGTAAGCAAAAATGTTATACCCTCATCATGTGCACCAATGCATATTTTTTCCTTTTTTTAATAAAGCCTGTAAGCCTGCTGCAATTCTCCATTCCAATCTCTTTTTATACACCTACTACAACAGTTACTTTTACTGAGGCATTACTACATTCGAATGCTTGTTTTCAATGTTTGTATATTTAATTTAAATGTATGCATAAATCTTTAATTATTATACAAAATGTATATATTCTAGATGCTTATATCTTCGACAACTAAACAAAATGTCTCATTTTTAAAAGCATGGTTGTCAACTTGCCGTCTGCAATTATCATTAAAAACAAAACCTTAAGTACTTCTTGCATACGTAAATGTTTTTTTTACAGAAAGAAAAAGCCCAGCATGAGTGAACTTGTTCAAAGAAGAAATCCCCCACGTACTCCTCAAGAAAGTGCAAAAGAAAATGCAAACAAATTGTGGGAAAATGCAAACATCTCTAGAAATGAAATGAAGCAAGCTGAAAGAACAAAATAAACAGTAACAGAATGCAAAAACTGCCATGAAAGAGTGGAAAATAAATTGTGAGAGAATGCTAATATGTTTTGCATAAGCTTAAAAAAAAAAACAGAATAAACACAAAAACTACAATAAAATTAAAAAAAAAACAAACATTAAAAGAACAGAAAAATATGGACGAGAGAACGGAAAAACGGAGAACTACAAATGTAGCAATTGAACACAAATGTGTTTGCACGAGAACACAAAAAAAATATGCAAGCGGCTACCAAAAACTGTGGACTGAAACAAAATTATCAAAAATAAAGCTTGCAAAAGAATGCAAAAAGTTGCAGGACTAAAACCATTCCTCGAGTAACAAAATATTTGCCTCAATGCTTCATGGAGTCTAAATATTGTACACACGGAGAACTGTGTTTCCCCACGGACCATTATTAATGATGCACTCTGGAGAGTTCTGGGGTCTCATTTATAAATGTGGCGTATGCACAAAGTCAGAGTGGAAACATGAGTACTCCACTTTCCACGCAAAGGTTGTGTGTGCTGTGTCACTTTCTGTGTTTCCATGTTGGACGTACGCAGGGCGTATGTTTATAAATCACAACCTATGAGTGGAAAGTGGCATACGCACATTTTCAGCCTTGTTTTGTGCATTTATAAATGAGACCCCTGGACAGGTAAACACAGAAGACGCTGCAGAATGAAAAATGGAGGAATGGAGAGAAAAGAGCGAAGGGTAAAGTGAAGATTCAGGCCAAAGAACACAAAAGAAAGTTTTGAAATTTTGGGATCATTTCAAACTAAAACATAAAGAAATACAGTGCATTTACCTTTTTTAAAGTAAACTAAAATAAAAATTTTATATTTTAATTTATGATTATTTAAATGATTGTATTTGTAATTGGATTTTGATGTAATATGGCTATTGATTGAATTAAATAGGTTTAGTTTTCACAGATTGCTATTTCAGCAATATAAATTAAATTTTTTAAAAAGGAAACAAACTATTGGTTAATTTTGAGTGAGACGTCTTTTCTTATATATATTTAGTATTTCTCTTTAATTAAGAAAATTAACATTATCTGATTACTTGATCAATTGAAGGACTAATCGGTAGAATACTCAAATAGTAAAATAATCGGTAGCTGCAGCCCTAAAATATAGCAATAGAATCTTAAAATTTGTTTTAAAAAAGCAAAAAAAAAAATGTAATTAAGGGAGTCCTAAAAATTGCAACTTAATGCAAATTTATTTTCAAGAGGAAAAAATTGAGAATGAGAATCAATTAACAATAGTATGCAAACAAGTGCATATCTTAATTACTCAGTAGTGAGAGGAAATAATGAATGCCCTATTTAAATACCTGCCGTGATGTCAGCCATGATCCTGCCCATCCTGCGGACCTGTGTCCTTGCCCTTGCCTCGCTTAAGTAAACCGATAGCATTCCCGCTTGCTGCTGGAGGTCAAAGGTCATCAGCAGGCCTGCCCTGTTCCAAGTCCTGAACTGTAATCCGACTGACACGGTGTCACGTGTCGATGTCCATGGGAGCTGAAGGAAACTTTCGGGGGTGGTGAACGTCACCGGCATGTCCACGGCCTCCAAACAGGAGAATGAGATGTTTCCCTGGAATGAAAGAAAACAAATACGAAAAATCTAAGTTGTTATTCATGCAAATGCAAATTTGCAAGTGCAATTACTCACAAGGTGAACAACGATGTTGTTTCATGAATCATGCATCAGCAGACCACCCCTCCCACACCCACTCCCCCAACTCCACCTACGCCATGAGCCTGATTACATCCATGATCAAACGAATTTGCAGTTGGCTTAATCTCTGACTCCCCAGTAAACAAAGAAAAAAAAGGAATAAAAAAAAAAACAAGCAAGAGCAAGGAAGTGTAGTCTGTGTTAGTCAATAGGCAATTGTACAATAGGACTCATAGCTCAAAATAAGGGCCTCATTTAACGAAAAAAAAAAAAATGAACAGGGTGGATAATTATACAGGGTCATTAATATCTTATTTATATTTTTATTTATTTTTTGTTACATTTTGATGTCCATTCTGGCCCAGCTGTTAGACATACATTATATACAAAGGTTTGTGAACTCCTGACCGTAAGACTCATATGTGCTTTGTGAACATTTCATTCCACATTAGTTCCTATTTGCTGTAATAATAACCTCCACTCCTCTGGGAAGATGTTCCACCTAATTTTGGAATGTGGTTGTAGCGATATTTGCTTATGTAGCCACAAGGCTGCTAGCTAACTCCTAAATTGATGTAGGGTGAGGAGGCGTGGGATAAAGTAAGCGTTCCGATTCACCCGAAAGGTAATCAATAGGGGTGAAATCAGAGCTCTATTGCAGATCACTCAAGATCCTAGACTCCATCCCATGTAAAGTGTATCAGTGCAGTACATGTTCAAGCCTTATTCCACAATAAATTGATTATTTTCCTCAAAGTCCTACAAACAATTTCCCATAATGACAACATGAAAGAATTTAGTTTAAAATCTCCCCAAATTAATAAAAAAAAAGCATATTCACAGCCTTTTCCATGACACTCAAAATTGAGCTCAGGTGCATCCTGTTTTCACTGATCACCCTTGAGATGTTTCTACAATTCGATTGGAGTCCACCTGTGGTAAATTCAGTTGATTGGACATGATTTGGAAAGGCACACACCTGTCTTTTTAAGGTCCTACAGCTAACAGTGCATGTCAGTGCACAAACCAAGCCATGAAGTCCAAGGAATTGTCTGTAGACCTCTGTTAATCTTCATGGAGATTCATCTTGTGAACAGGGGCATTGTCATGCTGGAACAGGTTTGGGTCTTCAAGTTCAAATAAAGGGAATTTAATTCGAGTGCATCGAAGGACATCGAACACAACTGTGTGCTTTCAACCTCCCAACAGTTTGGAGAAGAAAAAGTTGGCTAAAAAAGTCAACGGATAAAATATGCGATAAGAGAAAACTTCTCACAAAAGTCTCACAGTCTCGGAAAACATTCTTGCAGTGGTCCTAGCAGAACATATACACACATTTTACTCCAACTTGGAGTTCCAATTGGATCTAATAGGATGTTCAAAAAGCACAAATGTATCCTATCAGGTGTAGTCCAGGAAGTGGAGACACTGTTGGCTGGACATGAGGATGCAAGCGGATGTATTAATTATAAAGAACTCGTCAGGATGGTGATAAGTGGTTGAAGATTTCAGACTCAGTTTGTTTTAATTCCTGTATGCATTTGTTTTCCTCTCATGCTCACACCCCTCATGCCCCCTCATCTGTCTCTAGCTGTTATTTGTTTTATTAAGTGCCTTTAATCTGTTTATTTCTTCACAGATGTATCCAGGTGTCCACTAACCGTTGTCCATATAGTATAGTTTGTCATGTTGTTGAAGGAAAGCTTTAAATTAATAAAACTAATTCCATCCAAAGCCACACTCCAAGAACATTTCAATTACATTGGCATGCAATGATGTCAACAAAGTGTTAACTTCTTACCACAACGGTGAGTTGGTTCCTTTTAGCCAGGTCGATCACATTGATGCCGTTGTACTGCACATTCTCCAAACAGCCGTGGAACTTTCCCTCAGAGTTCTCTCCCTGAGTCCTATCTGCTGAAATGCCGCCAAAGCTGATCTTGTGAAAGAATGAAAAGTCTCATGTTAAACAAACATGATCATTTGCAGAACGAAATAAAAGCAGACTTAAAACCTATTTTTCTACCTTCCAGAATGTAAAGTATTACTTTACTATGTAAATTCTATTCTATTATTATAATTGTATTTCAATTTTTATTGTAAAACCATTTTAATATTAAATATTATTTTATTACATTCTGAAAATGTATTTTATTTGTATTCCTTCTATTTTCAAACTAAATATTTTAATTATTGTCTGTTTTTTATTTAATTAACTTCATTATTATCATTTAATATTATCATTAATATTGTTATCATATTATTAATAATGATAATAAGAATATTAATAACAGTTGTTATTAGAAATTTAATTATTTTAATAAAAATAATAATTTAAAAAAACACAACACAAATGTAGCTGTAACTGAGCCCATGACCAAAACAGACATTTCCACAACAAAAACAAATCAAAAATTGTCTATCCTTTTTTCCTGATCAATTTATACTATATTTTTTTTCTTAGTGTCAAAACAAAAGGGGGAAGTGCACGAGCGAGGCTGTTCGTGATAGCATTTGAAGCTTGAGCGGGTTGCTGGAGGCGCACCTCGTTAATCTCAAAGTGACTCTGGTGTTCGGGGAACTGGAGAGGCTGCACGTCGCTTTTGTCCACAGTGAAGTTGACATGTCCTCGGAGGCGCTCAATGCTAACATGATGCCAGTGTTGGTCATCCAGGAGGCTGCCTAGTGATGCCGCAGTGTGAAAATTACCTGCAAAAAAATAAATAAAAAAGAATGGAAAAGCATATTTTACATAAGGATCATTTGTGAGGACGCAGAGGTGGTGGTAGTGAGACAAAAGGAAAAAAAATCACTAGTTACCTGTCAGTTTGCCTACATCCTATCTGTCCAAACCCACAACCTCCCAACAATATTTAATAGAAGTGTTCAAATCATTGTGAGCTAGCAAGCCAAGTAAGTTATCATTTGCAGAGCAAAAACGAATGTTTTATTTGGCCTTATTGTGTGTGACTTGACAGTTACTCGATATTAAATTGTATTGGAACAAGAATGCAATTGTGTTTTTTTTACCGAACAGCAGCATCGTCTGTATAACCACACTGTAGCTCATACAATATTGTCTAAATGTGTTCAAACTCTATCTTAGACACTTCTGAAAACTATATCCAAGTCATTTTAAGAATCTGAATGGCCTGTGCAGAAAATCCACTCAAGCACCTACACAAACCAACTATCTAATATATATATATTACCATTCTTTGCACTTCTCATTGACCTGATATTGACACTTTGGATGTACCTATTACACCTTGTACACTTAACATTGTTTCAAAGCAAAGATTCTCTCTCTCTCTCTCTCTCTCTCTCTCTCTCTCTCTCTCTCTCTCTCTCTCTCTCTCTCTCCCTCTNTCTCTCTCTCTCTCTCTCTCTCTCTCTCTCTCTCTCTCACACACACACACACACACACACACACACACACACACACACACACACGCACACACGCACACATATATATATTTGTATGCAAGTGAGAGTGATAGAGGGAAATGGTGTGCATAATATTACCTTTCTAACCCTTACAAAAATGTAATTTAAGGTTCATCAAGGAGTCTTTGGCTAGTTCACCTTTTATTCTTAACTATAATTCAAGGGCATTGCTGACATATTTCACAAACCATGCTGTAGCCTTTTCCCCAATACACCATGGTTAAAAAAAAAAAAAGAGATTTTTCCATTTTGAAACCTTGTACATTTATCATGTTGGTTTACTTTCTTCAAGAATACACCACAAATACTGTAACTTAAAGCCAAAATTGATGATAGGATATTAGAAAGCACCAGAAAGTACAACACAACAGCGAGCAAAATCCATAATATTTACTAACCTTCATGAGGCAGCGATCAATGATACATGAAGGTCAAATGACTGAAACTCATAAACTCCCTTCCTCCCCCCACTAACACCCAATTTCACCCTGCAGGGTTTTTTTTCCCCCTGAAAGTATGGCTTAATTCTGAACTATACCACCAACGGCACCAATATTAAATTTTCACTAACCAGCATATTGCCATGAAACGGAAGGTTGGCGTTAAGTTTATTACAGCACGTGGCCAATGATGTGATTCGGATTAGGTGGCCCGCGGAATGCATCAATTATTAAGCACAATTAGGAATTCAAGCAGCCTAACGCTGCACTGACTACAATTATACTTATTTATGGACTCAGTCCTTATAAATGTGCTGGGGTTTATGTTTGGGCTGTAAGCCTAGTTATTTATTCCTTTCTGAATCCTTTTTAAGTTCTGTAACTAGACCTGAGTGACATATTGATTATAAAGAGCAATCAGTATTTTGATGTATACACAATAGATAGCTACTGTAGCGTTCATAAAACAAAGGGAAATAATTGGCTACAACTATACTGGTAAAAACAAATGTGCAATAGGTTAAGCACACATAGTGAGGAGTTCATATGTACCATCATGCACAGCACTTTCTCAAATTAGGCTGTTTACATAGAGAATGAGTAATTGGTCAGCTTATCCTTCATTATAGAAGGGCACATAAAATGTAGCTACTCATAAACAGGATCCGTCCCACATAATACACATACATTACAGTTCCATGACCTGATGACCACAATGTTTGTAGGCAAAAAGAGTACGATGTGCTAGATCATGTGCTACTGTATTTCAGAACCTGCTAGATAATAAACAATAAAATAAAAAAAGCAGATTTCCAGTGATTATTCTGATGATCACAGTGAGGACTATTGAGGCAGCAATATAAAGTATTGTCACTCCTTCTAAGATGTTTATTTCAAAAACAAAGTGCTTATTCAGTCAGCATTTTCTCTCTCCTGGGGTTATTTTTTTTCAGCTTAAAGAATTGAAAGCAAGCATTCATGTTTAAAAGGTGAATGTCTAGACACTTATATTTAATCTAATGCTTTGTTGTTTATCCTTCAGATTGTCTACAAAATATAAAATCTGTCCAATTTTTCCCTGGTGGGGGGTGGCGGTTGTTTGGGTGATGTAAATGTGCAAGGAAAGCAGAAGCAAATGCATACGATTTTATGCATTTATATTAACCGATATGATAGTTATTACCAATAGTGGTATTTTTTGGGTTTTTTTTGAGTTTCCAATTTCCTGAAATGTTTTCCATTTCCTTCCCTAATTTAAACACAGTGCATTCAAATATTACAACTGCAAAAAACAAAGAATAAATAAATGTCCCTTCTTTGTATTATATTGCAAAAGAAACCCTGTACTCAGTACTTTCTTGAAGCACCTTCTTCAAAAGCTTTGACTCCTCTTTGGTAAAATTTCTACAATCTCATCTGCATTTTATTCTTTTGCAGCTTTTCTCATTCTTTCTGTAAGATCATTTTAAGGTCAGTTAGATCTGTCAAACCTCAGACATTCTGGGCATGGTTGGCCCATAAGAACATCTAAAGAGGTGTGGTGTATAAACTTTAGTTTTTTCTAGACTATATACTTTCAGGACCATTCTGTATTTGGTAGCATTTATCCTTTGTAAAAACCTTGACCAGTCTCCTTGTCTCTACCATTGAAAACCACTTCCATAGCATGATTTTCTTAAAAACATTAGTTTTGACTGATGAAGTGTTTTTTTTTGTTTGGAGTTTTCCAGGTAAGACACGTGTCGCTAATTTAAAAACAGCAAACCTTGTTTATCAAGCTAGACACACATTTATTTATTTATTCACCAATTGCTCAGAGAATAATTTACACAATAAAAAAGTGGATTACATTACAATCTGGTTCGGAAGAACTTTAAATGAAAATGAATTGCCTGAAAATATTAATATAAAAAAAAAAAAACGTGAGGAAGTAAAGACTTTAAAAACTGAATTGATGACTATTCTTTCTATTATCAATCGTTTCTTTGTTAATTATGCACCACTGTGTAACAAGATGCCCCAGAATTTTCCCCATTCAGCATTCAACGGGGTGAATGAATACTAATGAAACCCACAGGGATTCTCAGCAGCCTTGAAAAGTTTATTAAGGAACACCTGAAAAGTGTACATTTAATTTATTTATTCCTTTGGAGCTGCTTTGCAGGCAAAAAAAAAAGAGGCATGACCTTTTTTATTTAACGCACTCCAAAGGGAACACATGGATCCTTGTAAAAAGCGTTAAAGATTGAGTTACAAATAAATAAATTAATTAATTAATTAATTTGCCTTCTCTCTCTCTCTCTCTCTCTCTCTCTCTCTCTCTCTCTCTCTTTCTCTCTCTCACACATCTCTTCTAATTAGCTTTTGCGTTTGACAGTTTATGTCAAAATATTTCCAATGGCGACATAATTGCTTGCTTATTTACAGCTGCCTAGTGATACATTGGGTGGGGAAAAAAGTGCTATACCATGGCAGGAAACATGTCTGTTTTTATTTTATCTGATTGAAAATTTCTCCATGGTTAAAATGACAAAGCAGCTTTTTTTTTGTTTGGTCATCAGATGGAAAAAATCTAAACTACTTCCTTATTTATTCTACATTTTGTATTCTTTTAATTGCTTGTGTGTCAAGATGCTATTGACAGACCCATGCGTCAAATCTGTGGCGTTTCTACACCAAAAAACAAAAACAAAAACAAAAACAAAAACAAAAACAAAAAAAAAACTGGGTGTGGCAGCGAGGTGTGGTCAAGCTCTAGTTTTTAAATGGAGGGATAGAGGGAGAAGCTGGAGGACACGAGTAAAGAGAAGCAAATACCTGGTAGTAGTTTGACAAATGAATGTTCTCTGTTGAAGTGAGCAGTAGATGTGAGAAAAAACAGAGACGCAGTAGCCCCGGGGGCAGGAAGAGTGAGAGAGAGATGGGCACAGATCGCTGTGTGTGTGTCTGTGTGTGTGTGTTCATTAAGAGAATCATTAGAAAGTGCAATTGAAGTCTTTGGCAAATAAAGCCAAGTTTTGGTTTGAACTGTCGCTTTGCCCCTTCTCCTCTTGTTGAAGCAGTCAGGTTCTGAACTGAATAAATTCCTCTTTCATGACCAACAGATTGTTCCCAAACTAGTGACTGCAGTTCGTCCAGAATCAATACAGCTATCATTTAGACTCAACACCAAGTCTTGTTGATTAAGAGATGTGTTCTTTGAATGGGTCTAACCAATAACATGCTCCATCACAGCTGCATGGAATGTGAATTGGATTGTGAATGTGAGAAGCGATTCTGCCTTCAATTCTTCAATGGAAGTTTGGTTTATTAAGAGAAGAAGGGGTCATTCTGTAATAACAAGTTTGTACACTGCAAGTTTTTATATCCACTGTTCACTCAGCATTATCACATATTTAATAAATGATGATGACCTCTCATGGAACAAATGTGCTTGACTGAATTTTTACTGCAAAAATCACTGACTGACATATGTGCACACAAAATTTAAGAAATGAATTTTCAAGAAATGAAGGCAGGCTTGTGTCATTTAAAATAAATGTGATTGCATAATGTGCCATTTGACCGAAGTAAATTAACAGGCCTGTTATTACTCCCAATAATTAAATAAATAACAACATGGGACACTTTGTGGTGTTAGCATGTCATTTGTTTGCTGGGCGGTGGTGGTCCAGTGGTTAAGGCTCTGGGTTACTGATCATAAGGTTGGGGGTTCAAGCCCCAGCACTGCCAAACTGCCACTGTTGAACCCTGGATCAAGGCACTTAACCCTATGTTCTCCAGGGGTGCTTTACCTTGGGTAGCCCTGCACTCTGTTGGGGAGTGGTAGCTCAGTGGTTAAGGTGCTGGGTTACTGATCGGAGTTTCACAGAGACTGGTCACTAAGGGCCCAAGCCACTCTTGGGCACTTAAAAAAGGCCCTTAACCCTCTGTGCTCCAGGGGTGCCATATTATGGCTGACCCTGTGCTCTGAACCTGGCTTCTGAGCAAGCTAGGATATGTGAAGAAAGAATTTCACTGTGCTGTAATGTATGTGTCAAATAAAGGGTATTCTTTTATCTATTATTGACTATTGATAAAGTAGCTACTCTATGTGTTTGTCTATAATATTTAGTTAGAAAGTCTATTTGTAACACTGAACCACCTGGCAAAATGAGTAAAAACAACAAAAATAATACAAACATAAATAAAATAAAATCTCTCTCTCTCTCTCTCTCTCTCTCTCTCTCTCTCTCTCTCTCTCTCTCTCCCTCTTTCTCTAAAAGATAAAATAACATTTAATGACCTACAATGCTTTCAGGAAGCCATGCTCAAATCAGCAATCAGTCAATTCATGGCAGGTCCCAAAGTGAAACAAATCCTGTCCAAATTAAGCTTAAAGCCTAATGTGTTTGGAATCCGCTTTCATTAAAATCTTCTGTTTTGATTATTATCAGTTAAACCCTGAGGCAGGTGATAGAAAAAAAAAAAAACTCAGTAAATGATGGGAGAATTTCCAGACAATCGAAATTGGCATCTTATCAGATAACACAATTTTATAAATGTAAGGAATATAATAATAATAATATTATTGTTAATATTGTTTTTATTCGTAGTATTATAGTACGAAAATTATTATTCTCAGTATTATATTAGCATTAATTTAAAACTCAATAGAATTTAATGCTAGATAATTCGATACTAATAATAGAATTTAATACTAAATGCTGTATTATTAATAAAATAAGAGAAAGAGAGTAAATAATAATAATATTTGTTTGGTCATTAGGCAGAATCTAAATGTAATAAATCCTTGAATAAGCTTTTTTTTTTTTTTTAAATCAGCCTGATTGTCATGTGTTTCACAGCATTTGTAGCATATTGGTGCAATATCCGCTGGAGTTTTTGACACGCATCACATTTGGCTTTGTTGCTGTTTACTGAAGTGAGAAATAAAGAAAAAAAGAAAAAACTTCACACTGCTTCTTTTCAACTCACTAGAAGAGAGTGGTGCTGCTACGAACATCCAGGCTCATCATCTTTAACTGTTTCCCAGCAGGCCTTGTGCGCCTATGAGGAGGAAGCAGACCGGAGGAAAAGTCTCTTCTGTGCTTCAAATTAAGTGTTGTTTTTGTTTGTTTGTTTGTTTCAAGCTCCAACAAAAAAAAGAACCTGCATCTGGTAAAAGTATAGTTTACACTTTAGTCTTCTACTTCTATTTAGAATGTATGAATATTACATATTATGTTTAACATATGTGTAATATTAGATCATTATATATTTTTGTATATTTAATATTATGGAACCACAAGATACCAGTGCCCTTTATAACAATTGGCAAAAATGAGCAAAGACAGCTTTATTGTCTTGATGTTTTGCTCAAAATTTCACAAAAGTACCCTGCTCTCAGGGATGTCAAACAATTGGAGAGTGTATATACCCATGGCTAAGGGAATTTGGGCAAGTGTTTTTTCTGTGAAACAAGTCATGGTTGAACAATTTCTAGTTTTCTTGTTTCCCCCAGGTGTACTATATTTGTTTATATTAGTGGAAATATACACCTCAAACACATTTTACTCACATACATTGATAGATCTGCCATCAATGGTGCCAAACACACACACACTCACAAACACACACACACACAGTAATCCCCTGCTTTAACGTGGTTTGAATCTCGTGCCCCCGGTTTATCACGGAATTGCATTTACCACATAGCTAATTTGTTTAGCTGATTTTCTTGGCGAATAGCATGGAAAAAAATATAATTATAATTAAAAATATATATAATTATTAATTAAAACATGAAGTATATATCTTTTTTAGATCAAACTGTGCTCCTTTATAATTGTTTGATATCCAGGACAGCAGAGAAATTTTGTGAATTGTGAACATTATGCAGTAAATGCGATATTTCACAGCCTTTTGCTTATATCTACCAAGGTTGCCAATATTAGTACAAAGCATTGTACTTTATGTGTCAGTATTATGGGACAAGGTCTACCTTCCCTATAAGCATATCACATGATTTTCTGCACCTAGTTGCCATTCATAGTATAAGCACTATATATATACCATATACACTATATGGCCACAGGTTTTGACACCTGAGCATAGTATTTTTTTTAGTACAACTTTTTTTCCGTGGTTAGTTTACCCCAAAATAAAATTAACTGCTTTATTCATCTAGAACCATCTGCTCATGCACATGTGCACATAAAAGAGTCGTACCTAGTGACAAACCATGATCAATGAGCGAACAGGAAGTTCAGGGCCATTTTACAACCCACCTTTCACACTATACACCAATTATTTACAGCAGAAAATACACATTAAACCTAAAAAACAACATCCTGGTGGGAGTCAAGCAGAACATATGGCTCTTGGTAAAGCTATAGAGCAACTTCTGGAGCTCATTTGTTAGTCAGAATTACTGGAGCAGAGCCGAAGCAAAGCGTAGCGAAACGAGTACAATAAATCTGAATGGTCTACACATCATCAGGGGAGAAGAAATATGAACGCAAAAGCAAAGGCACAAATAATACAGCCTCGGACACGGGACATAAATCTTCATGTCGAGTCTTTTTTTTTGGTGTTTTTTTTTTAAACAGTTTGTGCCAGGATCTGACATGCTGAAAAGACGTTGTGCTTCGGGATGAAATACCAAACTATGTATGTCAATTGTGTGGAACTGGAAACAGTCTGATGGTACAAGTAGAATTGGTTGTGGTGCTTTTTTATTCAGATTTTAGGTTTGAATTCCACTTACACTTCGCACACAAAAAATTCAGGTTTTGGAATTAAGAAACATTCTTTTTAATGACTCTTCCTGGCAACCGAATGCCACACATATTTTTTTACATTTAGAACTACAATTCAGTTTAGCAATTGCACCTTGCTCATTCTTATAGCATGTTTGTCTTTGCACTTGGACAGACCATTGTATAAATAGACAAAAGCATTGGGACACCTACCTTTTTCAGGAATTCAAGCTGCATCAAAACGCTTTGGGAATGCCTCCGCATTGTTCACGCTCTGAACCATGTGTGAAATCCGGCCAACAGCAAGGCAGGATGTCACCGGTGAGGTGACGTCACGACCTGGAAGCTACAAAACGCGCATGTAGTGAAGCCGACGTTAGCTTCTGTTTGTTCAGAAACGCGATTTGTGTGTGAATCTGTGAAGGCATGAGCTTTCAAAGCAAGCCTCTGTTTCATTTTGGGGGATAGACACAGCCGATGTGTCGTTTGCTTGGGAGAGGGAGCTCTTGAGGGAATCAACTGTTCGCAATCTCTTCTACTCGTTGAAGAGAGTGTTCTCCCTTGCAGCTTGGGCCCCGCTCTTGCTGAGGCAAAGCAGCATCAGATGTTGTGGGGTTTGCAAGCAGATCTAACAGAGGGCATAGAGACGGGGCCCCCTTCTCACGCCTCACCTGCCGGGTCTAGCGCTCGCTCCCACAAACCTCGCTATATGTGAACATCGTGGGGACAAAGTAGTGCGGCTATAGCACAATGCCACGGTTGGAAGAGACGCTAGCTAGCTATCTCTCTCCGGGTGTCATCCCTTATGGCCCCGGTACTGCCCACTTAACCAGCGGGTTGCTGCCACACGATGGGTGTGTTGCAGGCATACCAGGCTGACCTGCTGCAGGAGATGGACGAGGGATTCAGATCTTAAGCTGACGATACTAAAGAGATACTTCGTAGTGCCGACCTAGCCCTTAGGGCAACCAAAAAAGGGCTAAGGCCATGGGGTGGTCTATGTCAGCCCTAGTACGTCCACAGGACAAATCCGTGAGAAAGTCAGAGCAGCTGTTTGTCTGCTATGGCCCCTAAAGGCAACAAGCAGACTCTCAGTAGGTAAATTGAGGATGCTATTTTATATGAGTTCATTTGGTCTCCCCGTTCCTTTCGGGGTCAAGGCTCACTCCACGGCCTCTACGGCCTTGTCCGCTGGAGTCCCACTCCAGGACATTTGCAACGCTGCAAGCTGGTCCACCCCACAGACCTCGCCCTTAGAGCCACTCCCGGCTCCTCTGTCCTGTGATCTGAATGTGCTCTTACACACTAGGCAAGGACTGGTCAGTGTGGCATGATTGGACACTCGTTCCCACAGCATTTGGAGTCCCAGCTTAAGTTTCTGAAACGAACAAACATTTTTAGGCTATGTATGTAAACTTCGTATGTAAAGGTATGTAAACTTCGTTTCTGAGCCACACTCCCTGCATTCCTGCTGTGCTTCCCTTCTAATTTGCAAAATCTAGCGTTGGCTCCACTGCATGCGCATTTTGTAGCTTCCTGGTTGTCACAATATCACCTCGCTGGTGATATCGGGCCTTGCTGTTGGCCGGATTTCACATGTGGTTTAGAGCATGAACAATGTGGAGGTGTTCCCAAAGCGCTTCGATGCAGCATTTTATTCCCTAAGGAAACTAAGGTTACATACAAAATCTAGAGACATTCTTGCCCAAATCTTTAGCACAAAGTTGGAGGCACACAACTGTAAAGGATGTCTTCGGATGTGGTAGCATAAAATCATTTCTTTCACCTAAACTAGGAAAGCCTAGACTCCTAGTTCAGTGAAAGATCTTCTGTGGTCTGCACCAAAGCGCTTCTAGTCCTACATATCAGTACCTGACTTTACTAATACAAATGTGGCTGAATGAGCACTAATCTCCACAATCACAGTAAAATCTAGTGTAACATCTTTCCAGAGGAGTGGATGTTATTATAACATCTAATGGTGACTAATTGTAAAATGGGATATTCAAAAAGCACATAGTAATCTTATAGTCCGGTGTCCATGAAAATCTGCCTGGATTGTGTATCTCATGCAAGTTGCTAATCACTATGATCTCGAAAGTCATGACTGTGACCAGACTAAACTGTATATACATGTATTTCACAAGTGGATTGCAGATGCACATTTGCTGTTAGATTTAACTTTCAGCTTGATGTCTGTTTTCCTTTCCAATTTTGTTAGCTCAGAATTTCTCTTCCTCTATCTCTCTGTCTCTGGCTATAATGTTTTAGATTTTTCTATTTTCACTGAGATGGAGGTCGGTAGAGGCAGCGATAGCCGCTTCTCCACATACTCCTCAGAAATGAGAAATTGACATCACTTCACTTTACAGGTGCTACTCAACACTTCTGGGGTGTTTTTTTTTTTTTTTTCCTTTCTTTTCTTTTTTCATTCACATTAACATGCCTTTAGAGTAGGAAGTGTGTGGGAGCGAATCACCACTTTTAACTTCACCACTGCAGCACTTTAGATTTCATTTTAGCACAGCCTTATCAGGGGGGAAAGAAAAAAAAATGTCTCTCTAATGTATGAATGCTTTCATCTTTTATTCAAAGGGCAGCTTTTCTTTGTTTTTCAGCTTTGTTTAAGGTAATGTGCAATGTCTTTCATAGGTTTACAAAGCAAGCCGAGGATGTTTTTACAGCATGCAGGGGCCAAAACAAATTTCAACAAAAATAAGTAAAAAAAAGTATATTATATAAAAAAAAATATTGTGGTTTTTAGGAAAATAATAATATTAATATGGTTATATGCTAAACTAAAACAAAACCAGAAGCCAGGTGTCCAGTTTTCATGTGCTTAACTCTGAGGATGACCTTGATCATGGCCCCCAACCTTTTTTGCACTACGGACCGGATTAATGTCAGACAATATTTTCACGGATTGGGGGGTGGTGGTGGTGGTTATAAATACAACAAATTAAAATATGACTGGCATAAAAACTTATATTTTCTAAATATAATAATAACCGTGAATCCACTGTGTTGTTGTTTGTTCATTTTGCTAGCTTGGGGGTTTGAATTTAGCGGTAATGTATTATTTGTTACCGGCCGGAGCAGCCCCTTTAAGAAGGTAGCAGATGTAGTTAAGACATCTGAACGAGGCAAGCTTCTTGACATGCATCAAGAGTGAGTCATAGACAGATGTGGCAAAGAAAATAATAAATCAGATATCAGATATTAAATAAAACGGAAATAATGTAAGTTATGTATTATTTCTGTGAAGCCCGGTACCAATTGACCTACGGACCGGTGCCGGTCCATGTCCTGGGGGTTGGGGACCACTGGCCTAGATGACCTTAAATGATTTTGCAAACATGTAGCTTCCAAAAAGTTATTAGTGTGTTTGAAAAAAGGAACTACAATAAGCACTGCTTTAGAGCCCCAAATAGGCTGGACTCATGCTGCCCCATAGTTGCTCTTTAAACATATACAGTATAATAAGATCAGTGGACAGGACAATGTAATGTCAGGTTTGGCAGATTTATCTACTTTAAAATGAAACGTGTAGTCCATTTGTATTGTAAAGTGCTACATCTGTGTCATCAAAATGAAGGAAGTCTGCAAATGAATACACACAAGCATAAAGACGATTATGCTAAAGGTGAAATAAGAAGACAAAGTAACAAGATAACCATCAGATGAATCATAGACCGCAATAGACAACAATGACAAAAACACTTGACAGTAAAATAGGTGCAAGGTGTGCCTACCACAACATTATGAAGCAACCAAAATATAGTCTAAATCTCTATGTACATAATACAAACAAATGTTTGTGGACACCTGACCAAAAAAACTTATATGTGCTTTTGAAACCTTCCATTCCACAAAGTTGCTGTTATGACTTCCACTTTTGTGGAAAGATTTTGGAGTGTGCTCGTGAAGATTTTTCCTCATTCACCTACAAGGACAATAGAATAGTCAAGAACTGCTGTAGGGTGAAGAGACATCGGGTGCACTCAGTGTTCCAATCCACCCCAAAGTGTTTAGTACCGTTCAGATCAGATTTCTATAGGAGGCCACTCAAGATCTTCCTCTCCAGACCATGTAAACCATATCGTCATGGAGCTGGCTTTGTTCACAGGGGCATTTCATGCTGGAACAATTTTGGGACTCAGTTCAAATGAAGGGAAAATGTAATGCTACCACATAACAGACTGGCATACACACTCTGTTTCACTTCAACACATGTTAATACTAGTTAAACAAATTATCTAAAAAATATCTCAGCCAATTGCAGTGCAGCACCACACACACACACACACACACACACACACACACACACACACACACACACACACACACGAACACACGAACACGAACACACGCACAAACACACACATGCTGTCTGTGATCTAATTAGCCTAGCACATGGTCGGACTTTTCTGCATGATGCCTTTAGTACGTTTCTTGACGCCAGTGTGAGATATAAAGGTTTTTTTTTCTTCATGTGCTTAAGGCATTCTACTTCAAAGTCACCTTAAACCTTCTCAAAAAGATGGCTCTAAATTGTTAAAAAAAAAAAAGTCAGAAGTGCTGGGGGCACTCTCTCTCTCTCTCTCTCTCTCTCTCTCTCTCTCTCTCTCTCTCTCTCGCTCTCTCTCTCTCACAGACACACACACGCACACACACACACACACTCACACACACACACACACACACACTGAGAAAGTGAGCAGTGGGCCTGAGAGAGGACGAGTGATAATTGCTTTGATAGACTGGGTAGCGCGCTTCTCAGCATCAGCATTCTCTCTCTCTCTCTCTCTCTCTCTCTCTCTTGCTCTCTCTCTCTCACAGACACACACACGCACACACACACGCACTCACACACACACACACACACACACACTGAGAAAGTGAGCAGTGGGCCTGAGAGAGGACGAGTGATAATTGCTTTGATAGACTGGGTAGCGCGCTTCTCAGCATCAGCATACGTCTATTCCTGGCTCGGGTGAAAACAACACACAAGTCATAATAACGGAATCGATTCAAATTCCGTTCTCTCGAGTGCTTGTTAAAGTTTTTACCAAGTGATTGATGTGAGTCAGTACTTAAATTCGACCATGCTGCAGACGTATGAAGGGCAAATAAGCGTCTCGGATAGATTTGGTTTTGCATTCTAAAGCCGCAAATCAACGCCTTCTACTAGATTTATATCCGTGTTGGGTCAACGCTTTTACATGTACACGGTGGAGTTGTTTATGATGGTATACGTACACGGCCAGGAACTGCATGGCGCCTGAATATTTTCTCCATCATAGTAGGGATGGGGCGAGCTAAAACTGGCTTTATTGGGCACAACAGAAAGCTGCAGTCGCTGTGTGAAGTTGGCACCAGGCTCTTAACTGCGTGCGTACGCAGATGGCATTCTAAGTGGTCGAGCACAAGCCTGGATCGCTGACAATGCTTGAAAGTGCTTTTTTTTTTTATTTTTTTTTTTTACTCTTGCATAAAACACACACGAGACACGAATGCCTGAGTGCCATCGATATAGCAAATAATCTGCTGCAGTCTCCGAGGGATGTTCCAGGTAAGAGTCGTGCAGAACACAGAACACAGCCTTCGCTGAGTAAACTACCTTTCCTGAGATGGATGAAAAGTTTTCCTCGGAGAACCTCCAGCGTGAGGGTGTGACCGTGACTGCTGTCCATGTGCATCAGGACTCCAGAGTTGTGAAGTGTTTTGAAGTTCATGGTTAGCAGTTCTCTGGGATAAGGACTGGTGATGGTGTTAGGCTTAAAGAGCAAGAAGCTAGCTCCATCGAAGCTGGCTACGTCCGATTCTGCAAAATACACAAAACAAATACCAATTTTAATCAAAATGACTCTTTCTAGATGATCAAATGATGTTCATCTGGTGTGTTATATAAAGCAAACAATAAATTAGCTAATGAAAATGTTTTATGCACATTAAATGCAGATTTACACAAAATGAGCTTTTTCATAACTAATGCCAAATATATGTACTTCACTGCAACAAAAAAATATGAAAGCCATGCCTCTTTCACTGGAACTAAAAGAGATGCCACTTTTACTTCACTGCAAATGACAAACCTGTAAGCCACACTCACTTTACTGGAACTGTTAAAAGCCACTCCCACTTCAATGGAACTAACAAACCGAATCAGACTACCGTATTTTCCAGACTATAAGTCGCTACTTTTTCCCCACGGTTTAAACACCGTGGCTAAAACAACGAAGTGCTCTAATTTATGGATTTTACCGGGGTTTTTCCTAAGTTCACAAGCTTCAAGCCAAAAAAAACGAGCCCCAAAATATTAAACCAATGAAATTGGCGAACGGGTTAAGGTAAACCTATTAACTCTTTATATTAAATCACGCTCTCACTGAATCGGGCCGCACCACATCATAAATATGGATGATGTTTCTCTGACGTTTGACCTGCCGCTCACTCGGACTGTCAACAGGAAATGCGAATCATTCGTCATGCCGAAAACAACCAGCCATGAAAAAAACGCACTTCACCTGTGTTCTGAGCTGCACGTCATCGGGAGAAAAGCTTCACTGATGGCAATTTTTAAACGCAAGACGATGGCAAAAAAAAAAACTCCTGAGAAAAATTCTTGTGAAAGGAAAGAGGAAGACAGTGAACAATGACTTACTTGGTAGGCTACTGTTTAGATACAAGCCGTGTTACAGACACTGTCTTTCTTTAAAGCCCGTGTAAAGTTCATTAGTTTCAATGTTGGCACCTGCGGCTTAGAGACAACTGCGGCGTATATATGTTAAAAATAAAAATCTTTGTAAAATTCAGTGGGTGCGGCTTATATTTGAGTGCGCTTAATAGTCTGGAAATTACGGTACTCAAATTTCACTGAAACTGAGACCAATATCACACTACTGTAACTGACAGACAGAGAGGCCACTCCCATTTCAATAGAACTAAGAGAGGTCACTCCCACTTCACTTTACCAACAGAGGCCAGACCAATTGCACTGGAACCGATTGAGAGACATACCGTATTTTTTGGAATATAAGCCGCTACTTTTTTCCACGTTTTGAACCTCGCGGCTTAAACAATGAAGTGGCTAATTTATGGATTTTTCCAGGGTTTTTTCCCGGTTTTACAAACTTCAAGCCAAAAAACTGAACCCTATAACATTAGACCAATGAAATTTCCGAACGGAAACGGAAAAATGCACCTCACCTGTGTTCTGAGCTGAACGGCATCGGGAGATTGATTTTTAAACGCACCGCGATGACAAAAGATAAACTCCAGAGAGAAATAGTTTTGAAAGGAAGGAGGAAGACAGTGAACAATGACTTTCTTGGTAGGCTACTGTTTAGATACAAGCCGTTGTAACGTGTTGAGTCAGGGACAAGGGATAGCCAAAACTTGTGCTTTTATATTTTTCTTGACAACAGCGTTATGGGTTAGTCTAAGAAACTTAGAAATGAGCATCATAAAAAAATGAGCACATAATCCTCAGGCTCACACGCACGCACGCAGTAATACCAGAGAAAGCAGTGATGTGCTATTCCCAAAATGCCGCTCTGCTGTAAAGGAGCCACAACATATTTCACTCGTTACACCGTGTAACAGACACTCTCTCAAATTCAGTGGCTTATACAAGGGTGCGCTTTATAGTCCAGAAATTATGGTATATTACACCACTGTGACTGAACAAATTAAGCTCTAAGCTACTACCTTAAAAAAAAAGATGGAACTGACACATGGGTCTGAAGGTCAAATGTCCAGATACATTGGCCACATAGCATTTGTATAATTCCTTTATAAGGAATCTTTTTATAAATCTTAGAGGAGACTGACACTCCTGGCCGGTGTTCTGGCTGTTTCCTGTTAAAAATGAATTCCAGAGGATCTGATTTAACCTGACAAAAGGTTGAATCACAGCTACATCATTAACAATGATTTCTTAAATAGAGGTTTTGGTTTGGTTTATGGTTTGGCTGCTTGCTTTATGTTCACCGCATGACACAACTTCTCAGTGTATTAAGTAACCAAACGCAGGTTAATCCAAAATTTTCCAAAAGCACTCCAGGGCCCTCTTAAAGGTCAACTAATGGACCGAATCAAAGCATCATTGCAGGGAGAGCGGAGTCCGTGCAAGAACAGATTGCAAAAAATAGCAGGTAGAGTGCAAATGAGTCGAGATGAGTAATTGCTCTGTGTCTATATGCTTCTCTTGCCTCTAAAAGAGCTCTCTGCTGACTGTTAACAATGTGAGTGCACCGAATCCATCCCGGCAAATCCAAGAAGAGAGAAGGCAATCACATGCTGCATTTGGATACAGAAAAAAAAACCACGTGAGCTACAGCCGGTTTAAAATGGCCCGAGCTGTGCTCACTTTTTAAGATAAGGAATCCAATATTCAGAATTTAGTTAGAGGAGAAACTATTTTGTCATGCAACATCACAAGCATGGTATTTAAATTTCAATGTAGCAGAGAAAATTGCATTTCACTTCAGGGGATTTTGGGTGAGATTTGGCATCATGTGTATGAGTATATATGCGTGTGTGTGTTATACATGTTTTAACACCTACAGGGAAAATTCATATACTGGGTGCAGATACTTTTTTCTCAGCCTCACTCATTATTATTGAAAAATAAATTATCTGAAGCAAAAACTATGCTCTAGTATGCAATCTCATTACACACACACATACACACACACACACACACACACACACACACACACACACACAC
>MU551584.1:2689346-2708654 GCA_024362625.1 Silurus asotus
ATGCTCTTTTATGCAATCTCAACACACACACACACACACACACACACACACACACACACACACACACACACACACTGTGCTATATACATGTGTTTTACAGTAATGAAGGAAACAAGAAGTGCCTAAACCAGTGTGATAATTGGTATTGTTTCTTAGCACCCTATGTACAGCTATGCATTATCAACTAGGTATTTATAATGTGTGTGTATATAAAATTATATATATATATATATATACACAGTGGTGTGAAAAAGTGTTTGCCCTCTTCCTGATTTCTTTTTTTTTTGTCACACTTTAATGTTTTAGATTATCAAGCTATTTTAAATATCAGTAAGAGATACCACAAGTAAACACAACATGCTGTTTTTAAATAAAAGTTTATTATTATCAATATATTTATTATTATTAAGGGAAAACTAAATCCAAAACTACATGGCCCTGTGTAAAAAAGTGATTGCCCCTGAACCTAATAAATGGTTGGGCCTCCCTCAGCAGCAACAACTGCAATCAAGTGTTTCCGATAACTTGCAATGAGTCTGTTACAGCGCTGTGGAACACATTAAGTTCCATTAGTTACACAAAGTGCTACATTTTAAAAGTCGGGAAAAAACCTGGAAATGCATTATATGACATAAACTGATATGTCGACTTTATGTGATGTCAAGTTATACTACATTACAGTTTAGTTTAGGTTTTTTTTTACCTTGCATTATTTTTTATCATGTTACTGTATGTTTGGTATTTTATATATAGTAAGTTAATGTTTTGTTACATTAAGTTATGTTACGGTATGCTATGTTACTGAATATTACATAACTTTGTTTTATGTTGTTACTTTATGCGTCTGACAGTGTGTTATTATTTTGTAATTTTATACCACATTATGCTAAATTATGCAACATTATGATAAATTTACACCAAATTATGCTTAATTTATACCAAATTATGCTACACGTTACATTATTTTGTTACCTTATGCTTTGGAATGATAGGTTACAATATTTTATCTACTGTTAATTGGTTTCAGTGTTATATTACCTTACATTATGTTGATACA
The DNA here is from genome assembly GCA_024362625.1 of Silurus asotus. Lineage (NCBI taxonomy): Eukaryota > Metazoa > Chordata > Actinopteri > Siluriformes > Siluridae > Silurus > Silurus asotus. Next base: position 2,690,404 of record MU551584.1, read on the forward strand.
TTACACTATTTATTTTACAGTAATTAAATTTGACATTATGGTATGTTTGTTATTTTATTTGACGTTATTAAATGTAATGTTATTTTAGGTTACATTATTTGATTTTTATTGCACTATTTTGTAAAATGTAAAAAAGAAATGACAAATTTCAAAATTTTTTAAAATGCATTCAAATATTTTCTCTTGCCTGTCCCATGCTATGTCACTCAAAAACCCACAAACTCGATATGGAATGCAATAATGTGTAGTAAACAATGTATTTTGTTATCCAGCTTAATTCAAACAGATGTAACAGTCAAACTTGTAGACCATCTTGTAGACAACCTACAATTATTACAAAACTATTTCAAAAAGAAATAAAATTTGAAAATAACTACCAACCAGTGAGAACCTGCACTTTCAAAATAATTACTCAGGGTTTTTCCTACCAGGTGGTTCATGGATTACCGCGATTACTGGAAGAGTTTTTACAATGAATGTGGTTCCGCACCAAGGGCTCTCAAATATTATCCATCAGAAACAGGATCTTATTTAATGCAAAACCTCCATACTAATCAAATGCAAACAGCTCTGGTTTGACAACTTCTGACTATAATCATGGTAACTGATATAACTCACCTACTGGGTAAAGTGATCCATTAAAAGCACATTATCATATGCTGTTGTGGTTAAATGCATCCTTACTGTATCGGCAGCCGTAGGCCTCTAACCGTAACCCAATCCTTCCATTGGGATTCCAATCCAGAGGCAGGACACGGAGGTACCGGGCGAACACCGGCTGCTGGAGCTTGTAGGACACTACGCTGTCTGCATTTGTGTTCCCGGAGAATGCCTATGACACACAGGGTGAGGGGGGAGTACTAAACATTAGAAATATCAACACTAAAATCATGCCACTCTGGTGTTTGTGGTTTTATATTACACAAATTGAGACTCAAATCTAATCTGATTTAACTCACAGGTGGGGGAAAGATCATGAACGCAAGTCAATATCAACAATATAACTAGCATAAACATTTTTATAGCAGTACAGCAGCTGCCATGTTACTAAAATTATTTGTAAATTATTTTATTTTTTTAATCCATTATTGACAGAGCGGATTGAATTTCCTATGCTGAAAATGTATTGCTGCTTTTGGAAGTACTAATAGGTAGAAACACAAAATTGGAAATGGCAGTAATATTGTGGGTATATAATATAATTTGTGCATTGCCAATTCAATGGATGGTACAAAACCCTATTTGTGAGTTCTTTCTCAAACTGTTACCACAAAGTTGGAGGCACACACTTGCATATAATGTCTGTGGTGGCAGTAGAATTAAATTGCTGTTTCACTTAAACTAGGAGACTTAACTCAGTTCTATATGAAAATGCCTCCTCCATACGGCAAGCTCCATGAAGATATGGTTTATTTGGGTTGGTTAAACATTGAGCGGCCTGATATAGAGCTTGCTGATGTCCTATAGCCCAAAGGCTCGCTTCTGTCCTTGATTGAGAAGGTACAAAGAGGAAATTTGAATGCACTGCCACAAATCGATAAGAGCTGCACTCCTTGTCCTCACATTCCCAGACCCTGAATGGTGGCTTGCACATCCCTAATCACCTGTTGTATTAAAGGAAATCGATACAAGCTAACTCAACTCAGCAAAAAAAGAAAAAAAAAAACCTGCTGACACTTGGCAGCTACAAGCTCAGTGGCCATTTACAAAAAATAGAGGAACTTCAGTGTGAAACTTTAATTTGTCCCTCGTGGTACTTGAATTTGGTGCCAATGTGACTTTCCTAACACAGATTAATTCTAAGCTAAGTAGCATTTTCAGTGCCTTTGAAGGGATCAGGCCTCTGGTGAATCAGAGCGTAAAGCCGAGCAAATTGTGCACTTTCCCTGCCCATGAAGAGCCATCTCATTTGCTTTAAAGAGAGCTCAGGAAATGTGCCACAAGCCAGAGGTGCAAATCCTTGTAGCATTAGCCGCAACATGCTTCCTCCCTTAGAGAAGATAGACACAAGGGAAAGGCTATTCCTCAACTTAAGGCTCCTTCATCACTGTATTCTGTTTTATTTACATTTTACACAGTATACTAACTTTTTTGCATTTAGGGTTGTTATTCTGAGTGAATAAGAGGAGCTTTAAACTCTTCTCAATCACCAATCCAGATAAATGTTTTGTGCCACGTAAAGTAAGGTCAGGGCAAACACATCAAAATTGTACACAGGTCAGGTGAATAGCAAACAACATAAACCAGGGCAAGAAAAGAATGTCAAAAAAGTAGCGTGGTAACCCGAAAAACAACAACAAAAAAAACCATGAAAACATGAAACAAAATTACTTGGTGTTCACAAGTAAACTAAAATACTTTAAATGCACCTTAAAATGAACTGGCAGGTGAAGAGAAGTAAGTAAACGTACAGGGGTGGAGACACAACATTAACAAATATCAAATGCGTGACAATAAACCAAAGACAAGACAAGAAGGAGACAGAAAAAAGAAAAAAAAAATACATGGCTAAAAAGAATAGACATGGGGTGTAACGGTGCACGTATTCATACTTAAATTTCCAGTACAGAGCATTCAATTTGGTGCATAGGTGTAACAAATACCATCCTCTTTATGTGTAAAACATAGTTAAAATCTGAGTTCCCATGGGAACTCATTATGTGACGGACTGCAAGTTTGTTTAGTCTCCACCTCGTAATTTTTAATTATATTAGTCTAAATTGTACAAATTGTATTTCTTACAAAATGTATTTAATATAATAAAAACATATTGCATTCATTTGATTTATTCTATTTCGTTTCGGTGATGTTACATTTCAGTGTTTTACAGCACTTAAGAACTTACCCCAATGCTGTCCTCCTGCCGGTACTGCCTCCAGTTATGTCCTGTGTCACTGAACATGAGGAGGTATTGGGTCACCCAGTCTGAACTGCCATATCTGCCCTGGGTAGCAATGGCTGTCACCTCAGTCCTTTCCACAAAATTGATTTCCAACCACTGATATCTATTCGAATTCATCGGTGACCATCCACCTGCTCCTGTTGGAAAGATTTGGATTGCTTAGCTTGCTTGGAATAATTTACCCAGAGTGTCTGGTATTAGACAAGGAAAAAAGAAGTCAACATAGGTTAAAATGTTTTGCTATTATTAACAATTTTTAAGAAAACATCATCAAGCAGATTATTTTGAAATCGTTGAACTGAGCCCAAACACAACATCAATGGCCGTAAGACAAACATACAACATTGTGTAAGAAGTGATGCTGGGGCTGATTTTTTTTTCAGCAAATTGTGGGCTTTCATGAAGTGATTTCCGTAATTTCCGGACTATAAAGCGCACCCATATATAAGCCGCACCCACAGAATTTTACAAATATTTACATTTTTAACATAAATTAGCCGCACCTATCTATAAGCTGTCTACACTAATGTACTTTACACAGGCTTTAATGGAAGACACGTTACACACGGTGTAACGGGTGACATATGTTGTGCTTCCTTTAGGAGCATAGCGGTATTTTGAAAATAGCATGCCAGAAGCGAGCTCCCTTTACCCTGACTCAACGCGTTACAACGGCTTGTATCTAAACAGTAGCCGACCAAGAAAGTCATTGTTCACTGTCTTCCTCCTTCCTTTCACAACTATTTCTCTCGGGAGTTTATCTTTTGACATTGTTGTGCGTTTAAAAATTACCCGATGGGAGTTTTTTCATTGTTCTTACGTTATGGGGTTCAGTTATTTTGGCTTAAAGTTTGTGAAAACAGGAAAAACCCAGAAAAAATTCATAAATTAGCCGATTCGTTGTTTAAGCCACGGGGTTTAAAATGTGGGAAAAAAGTAGCAGTTATATTCTGAAAAATATGGTACATAGAATAAAATGTCATCTAAATTTGAAGTCCATGGCACCCGTAATAGTTTGTAAGCAGTCATTGAAGAAGTGCATATGAAATAGACTTACAGGGCTAAGAGATGAAACAAGGGGGGATTGTTTACTCTCTCATTGTTCGCTCTTATTACATCTTTGAAAGCGAACATTTTAGTAGCTGGACTAATCATAAATTGACCAATCAAATTCAAACTACAGAAAAGGACAGAACTGTATGTTTGTTTTGAGCTACACTATTCTTATTGTGCCATCTTGAGCCATTGATAGATATTGGATGTTAGTGCTCCCATCTAATATAACAGCTAGCCTTCACAGATTTATATCGCTAATAACAAGGAGAACAACTGTATTGTGATAAAAAATTCAACACCACTTCCATGGATAAGCATTGGACAGAATATTTTAGGATGCACGGAAACAGTCTGCGTCCTGTGAGGTCCTTGACGAAAATGAAAACAGTAGATTGGGAAGAGGATGCGTCTTGTTAGATAACTCTCATCCTGAGAACTCAAACACACAGAGAGAAGACGAACAGATTGCATTAGGCGCATTTTGTATCTCGCGGAGATCTATCAGGGGATGGTGCTTAGAGGAAACTATTTTACCCACCCCCAATCCCCACTCCCCTTAAGCGCTTTTTTTGTGAGAAAATATGTGAGGCACTATTTTAGCAGATGATTAAGAAGCAGCACGATTAAGATTTAATCAACATATTTCATTAAGACGCAAGCTGCTATGCAGCCGTCATGTGCCGGGTTATTATTCACCTCTGGCGCGTATTTGTGTACACGCAGATAAATGTAGCGTTTCATAAAAGATGATGTATGAAATGTGACAATGTGGTGAAATGTAGTCTATCCCCATCAGAGTGTTTTGTTTTTGTGCACATAAAGCGAGTTTTGTTTCCCTTAGTGTTCATTGTCTAACAGGTTTCCCTTCACTGAGATTCATTGGTATTCCAAATCCATCAGGGCTCAGTTTATTAACAGAGTCTGTGTCCCTATAGGACTTTTTAAATCCTGCCCTGAAAGAACAAGACTTCAATGGCCTTGCTGATTTCAAGACTCCGGAGTGCCCCATTCACACCTGCTGTTAGTTAAGAGTATAAATCTAATGGGGATCTGCTAATAATTACCTAACAAATACTGCTGTTTAGCACACCTGATGTGTTGATATTAAAACTGTGGACATTATAGTCCCTTTTGCATGTCTTTCATTCAAATTAGGAAGTAGAGTTTTGAAGCGTTTGCCTGAGATCTGATTGGCAATGTTGAATAAAATATTTTGTCTGAATTCCTTCATCAGACCTCATTTCAACAGTAGAATAATTTTCTTGTTCTGTCACATGTCTGTTTTCTGATACTTTAATACATATAGACAGTGTCATAAGCTTGACAGTGAATGTCAATCAGGTGCTTAACATGCTTTTTCAGCACACTCTTCAAAACACAAGCTAATCTATTTTACCGTGTCATGATAGCAATTGCATGAACGATGAAAAGAACAGAACCTGACAAATGCTATGATTTCTCTGACAAAAGAGAGCCAAGAATAAATACCACAGGGGAGAGCATAAGCACATAGTACATCCTGCCTCCTTAATCATACTAAAATGAAGAGAAACTGACAAGCACAGATGCTCAGAGGTGGTGAAAATGTGAAGAACTGTAACTCTTTCACAAGTACCCTGAGTAGGTCATAAGGAATAGCATATTAGAAATTCTTAGACAGATGGATTGAGAGGAGTTAATTTAAGCAGCTGGAGAAAGCATTTTGTATTTTCATGTGCTCTCTTTTCAGTCATTTTGTACAGAATGTTTAATGTGTTTGATCCCCTAAAATCAACCATAAGCAAAAGATTACTGTCTTCACACTTTTTTCATGCAGATTATATAGATGCTTTTAACAAATTCTGGCCACAGCTTCCTTGTTTCCAGAGACACTCTTGACCAATCCCTGCCACTTCTACATATGCACTTGTCCAATCAGACCCACTTCCTCTGATAATCTTATCCAATCCTACCTTCGTCCATAGACAATCTTAACCAATACTACTTCCATAGAGACTCTTAATCAATCCTACTTGCTTCTTCAGACACTTGTACCCAATCCTCCCTGCTTCCCCAGACACTCTTAACCAGTTCCATCTGCTTCCACAGACACTGTTATCCAGTGCTGACTTCTTTACAGTTACATTTACATTTGTGGCTTTTAGCAGACGTCCTTGTCCAGAGCGACGTACAAAAGTGCTCTGAGGACTTTTTCTGCATGTACTCATGACCAGTCCTCCCACCTGCATACACTTTACCAGCTTCACCAGCTTCAGTGAGGCACATACTTAATCTAAGCTACCAATACAAATAACACCTCCCTCTGCAATCACTCCTGACCAGTCCCAGTTTTTATTTAAAACAATTCAAGCTATACAACTGACTCCTAAGACCGCAGCTAAGTTGTTTTAACCTGAAATGTACTGCAGCTAGCAGCTAATTTGTGCTGATCTATCAATTCAATGCTTAAAACATGCAAGTCCTGACAAGTCCATTAATCACGCAGTTGATTTGCATATGGCACAGACCTCACTGCCATGTTCTCCTGCATAACACCAGCCCTTATCATGATGTGCCGCTCATTCGCAGATCGCTGTTTATACTGGTTAGATATATTTATGGTAGAATAACAAGGCTGTTTTGGCATTTAGGACAGCACCCGAAAGGCCAATCGTAATACTTTGCTCGCAGATGCTACAGCTGACACTGAAACGAGGGGGAGAGCAAACACATTGACCTTTGCTCATTATTGAGAGATGAGCAGATAGTGGGAAAAGGAGGGTGAAGACACATGAGCTATAGAAGAGTAAACAGAAACACAGAGCCGTGGGTTTTTAAAATTCAGCATCAGCATGCTAAGTAGTGAAAGTGCAGTCACCTTCATCTTAAAACCTGACAAGTTGTGCATCATCCTCTATGGATTTGTACTCTTACAGACTCATGTCTGTAGGATAACATTTTCATACAGATGGTTGCTCCATATTTAGTCAACACTTTGTGATATGTTTGTGTTCACATATTTGTGTTCATTTATCAAATCATAAATTATGTTGACAAGTTCAGATCCAGTGATTTGAACCAACCACAACCTGCTTGACTAATCCAACGTCAGCCTTGGTAACATGGTTGAATTAAAATGTGCAACAATTCTGTTTATGTCTGGAACATGCACTAGCTACACCTAGTGTACATTGGCGTTATTTTAGTGTACACACTAGATAATTGAACCATAATATTTAGTATTCTTCAGCCATACCTGTATTTATACAGCATAAGTACTGAAAGATCTAATAGGGGTAATAAGGACACCATGGAGCATTCACATTATAGTTACTACATTAGGTACTTTGGGTTGATGATCACTTTGTTTATTTCATTTGATTATTTAATGATGCACACTATGTAATGATTCTGTAATGGTTTCTTTTTTTTTCTTTTTTCAAAATTTAGTTTTGCCAAAATGTTACAGCAAAGGATTTTCTTCTACTGTTGTTAAGAGAATGTGTGATTGGATCCAGATGATGCCAGACATGGTCTTTCCCTCTGGTTTGTTGAATTAGAAATTTAACTCAGTACTAAATCTTCATACAATTTGAAATATTAACTCATGAGACATGTGGCTTTCAACCCAGTACTTTTCTGGATTGCTACATTACTGATTTCATGTATTTATATATGAAATATAAATAATGTTTAATGCAGAAAATGTATATCCAAGGCACTTCATCATCTATAACTTATATTTTTTGAGCAATATCAACTTTAATATTTGACAGCTTAAAGTATCTTCTTTCCAAAAATATCTAAATTGTGCATGACACACTTTTTTTTAATGAACTGTTAACATTTAAATTTAGGTACAGCATTTCAGCTGTGAGTCTATTTATAACTTTCTATAACTTATTATCTTTTTAAGCAACATCAACTTTAAATAATGCACAGTAAAGTTCAAAGTGTCTTCTTTTTAAAGATATTTAAATTGTGTATGTAGCACATTTTTATTGGGAACTGTAAACATTTGATGTTAGGTAGGGCATTTTTAGCTGTGAGTCCCAAAATCTGTGGTGAAGGCTAACAGGTAAAGCAAAGAACTAACTATTCTTTCCCTCTAACTATTAATTTTGCTCTAGAGTAATTCTTTAAATAGCCATTAATGATGCAGTAACTGCTACAAAAATGCGCTTCCTGACTTCTCTGTTAAAAAGTTGTATGATATAATCTTAACTTTGTAGTATTTTTCTCTGACCCGTAGAGTGAGTAGAGCAATTAGGGTTAATAATGGGTCATGGATGAGGGCAGCTGAGCGATGGTCCAATAGACCTTTAGTCATTTACATTGTCATATTTTGTCACCTGATCCCACACACGCAAACCAGCACTGACATTTAATCTCTAAGCCTGTGAGAAACGGACAAAGATCAATTTAAGTCTGCAAATCTGGCCGACCCCATTGGCCTATGTTGGGGCAATTCAGAGTGAATTTGATAAATGTCCAGGGACGTCTAATTCATAATGCATTATTAAAAGAGTTGATGGAATTTGTAATTGTCTTAAATATACATTATGCTGCCCTCTAAGAGGCCATGTTAAAACAAAGCGTTGTCATAATGCAAAAACTGAAGGAAAAGAAGCAGTTTATTGCATCTTGCTCTTTTAGAGAAGCTGGTAAATCATCCTTGACGAAAAAGTCTGGCATGGCAAACAGTGTTCTCATAAAAGAGCAGATGCGTTTCTAATGAACTCTCATCAATAATTCACCACTTCTCCACCTGCGTGAGCTTTCAGAGCAGGAAAGAATTCTCTAATAATAGAGAAGATTTGAACACTAAAATTGTGATATAGTTTTCAAATAGTAAACACTAACATTAAATCCGGATAAAATACTGAATAAATAGAAAATAATTAAAAAAAGAGCCATTAATGCAAATGGAATGCTCGATTGCTGGAGGTGTAACACTACGAAAAAGATGATCTGTGAATTGCTGGGATTTTTCCTAGGATAATGTTAATGAATGGAAATGTAGCTAATGACTAAATACTGCTTACAGACTCACATCTCCAGTGTTCTCCAATCCGTTTTTCATCTATAGATATAAAAGATTGATTGAAAGAGACTCTAAATTGACCCTAGGTTTGAATGTTGGGTTTGTAGACTGGCGTTTCCATCTGGACTATATTCCTGCCTCACATCCAGCGCTCCAGATCAACTGTGACCCTGACCAAGATAAAATGCTTAGTAATGACAAGCAAAATAGTTTATAGTCTTAACCTGCTCAGCTCGGTTTTGCTCTGTCAGTCCCCACACTTATTAATTCTGGAGATTTAAAATACAGCTAAGTGCAAATGTTGGCATATTTTTTAAATAGAGAAAAATAAAACATGCTGCTTGTTTGCTGCAGCAAGACAAAAATCCACTTGCATTTTTTATTTAATCTTTCAGAGGATGCAAACAAGGGTGAAGTGTGAGAACAATGGAAAAACATAAGAATTCTTCATTATACCATCTCAGGTATTTCAGAGGTTTTCTTTGGCACTGTCACCACTGATTTTTAAATGAAGCATTTTGTAAAAACCCTCTTACATGTAATGTCTATAGCAAGTAGAAAAAAGCAACACCATAATATCCGAGGATATTGTATGAGAACAAGGCAAACAATGAGCACATACATATAATACAGTGCAACCTCGATACTCAAGTCAAGTCAAGTCAAGTCAAGAGGCGTTTTTTGTCATTTTTGCTATACACAGTGGTACACAGAACACAGTAAAAACGAAACAACGTTCTTCCGGAACCCTGGCGCTACACTAAACAACAAAACAACAACAGCATAGAGCTACAACACAAACATAAAGTGCATCAAGTGCAACCTGGTGCAAACAGTGCAGACAAAAAAAAAATAGTACAGACAGACAGTGCAGACAGACAACACAAGACAAAACAAAAGACAAAAAAACAAGTATAGTGCCGACCTGCTGTATACTTGAATATACAGTACTGTGTAAGGAGAAATGTCAAAACTTGCAGGGGTTGCGTTCTATGACCCCTCGTGAGTAACAAAAATTCGCGAGGTTTTGACTCTTTCCTATTGATGGTTCCTATTCAAGTGGAATGGTAATAAATGTTTTTTCCAAAAAAACTCTGTTTTAAAATGTTACTCCCAACTTTCGAGCCACTCGCAGCTTCTCGTGAACTATCAGATATTTCACGAGTTACTCTTAGTCCGGTTTCAAATGAAAAGTTAAACTGTTGAGGACGCGAATGTCAAGGTCGCGAGTATCAAGGTTCCACTATATATATATATATTTCTATTATCAAGATGACATTCTAAAAAATAAAAATTTAGCATTTTGTTTTAGAGGGTGTACAAACATCTCTGGGAGTCAAAAAAAAAAAAAAAGAAAGAATTCGCTTCAATTTATCTTCACTGCAAATAAACGTATTATGCAGCCCATTTTCATATTTTTGTCACCTCAGTGTCACATGAAAAGTATTACTATTACATAAAGTCCATAAAATATTCTACATGCATTTGTTAGCATCAGCTGGGTCAGCATCAATTACAACAACTATTAAAAAAAAAAAACAAGACAAAACTTATAAATAGACCTTAAAGCAACACCAATAACAATAAGGATAACGAATAATGTATGTTCCACATGAACAGCCTAAAGATACAAGAGGTTACGGTGAAGGTTTTCACCCAGAACCATGAAGATAGATTTGGAAAATTGCCATGAACATTCAATCAGCCAATCTGTGAAGAGTTAACCTGAACATTGTTGGAATGATCATGAACAGGAATTCAATGTCACCCAGATGAGGAGGAGTATCCTTCAAGGCTTCATCATAGCATCTCAGGGAGTTTTTTTTGCCACTGTCACCACACAGAAAAATGTTTGGGACTAATTTATGATGTTAAAAATTATATTCGTTATCTGTTTATTTATGTAAATCTCCCTTGTGACAATGTCCATTGCTAAAAGCTCTAAATAAAATTAAACTTGAACAACAATGAAATTTGGCTAGACAGAGGTTCACCTAACTCACCCCAGACCATGATTTGTGAAGACCAAATGTAAAACTTAATACTAAACAGGACAACATATCGCATAAAGAGCGCTGAAAAAACATGGTGGGAGCATCATACCGAGCTGATTCTCTTCAGTTTGGACAGGGAAATGTTGAAAATGTTGCTCTAAAGGGAGTCCTAGATAGATTCAAACAAGAATGTATTTTGGCACACAACAACGAGACCTCTTTTTCCACCTACATAGGTTGATGAAAAAGTTCACTTTCTAGCATGGTAACAACCAAAGTACAAATCCAAGTCAGAAAATAAATGACAAAGTCAGCAAAGTAAAAGATCAATATAGAAAATTTGACTGAAAGAAGGCATTGAACCGGAGATTATCTCACAATCTGATAGATCTAGAGCATTTTTTATTAAGGAATTTTGTAAAGATCCTCCTACATATAACCTCTACAGTGTTGTTGAACAATACATTTTCCCAGAAACTCAGCAAGTCGGTAGAAAAAAGCAACAGCAAAACATTGTCAAATCAATGGCTATTATTAGAAGACCTTCTAAGGTGAAAACCAGTAGGCAAAATAAATATGAATATAAATCTCCTTGATTGTTTTAAATAGCACTGGCATTAAATCTGGTTTTTACTGCTATAGTTTTTTTTTTTTGTGTTTGAGACTAAATCAAATGTCAAGGCCCCGCTAAATCAAAGCGCTCATGATATTTCCCACTCAGCTGCTCTAGCAAGAAAGCAAACAAACCATTTTGCTAGACTAACAATTGAATGGAGGCACATTATTAAACAGGTAGATAATGAGCATCCTGATGATGGCAGTAATAAATCTGAGCAGGCCTGCAGAATTACGACAAGAGGACATAATGAGTGTAGGCTTGCTTATTCATCCTCTCTTTACTACCTAAGGGTAGTAGAAAAAGGGGTAGTCTTCAAAAAAAAAAAAAGAATAAGAATTTTATACAATCATCTCCTGTGTAAAACAAGTACTGCAAGTCACAAGGTTATACACAGTATATTAATGCCCTCTTTCTACTTGTTTGGCAGAAGGTCATAGAAACTAATAAAAAAAACTGTAGTCACTGAAAGGAGACTCCAGTATCAGTGCTTTTGTAACAGTAACAGTATGGAGTCAGAGGATGTAGAAAATATCGTGAGTTGTATTTTATTGTATAGTATGTGTTGTTTGTATGTCTAGTCTATGCATTTTTACCATTGCAGACTCCAGCCTAGTCTTCCTGCACTTTTTAAGTGTAAATTTAAACAATTTAGTTTCACAGAAACATATCACAGATCACAGTTCAAAAACTATTTACAAACAGATGGCATGAAGCCGACCACTTGTATAAAGAAATAAAAATGAACGAAATTAAGGTAAAATAGGCATCGTTATTCTTCTCAGCCTGTCTAGCAACATTGCAGCAATATTTATCCAACTCCGAATAGTGTAGTCCTTTGTGCCATTGGGCTTGGCAGTGGTACCTTCCAACAAGACAATGTCTCTGAAGTATGGAAGAGAAGTAAAAGTTGTGTGTGTGGATAGTTCTATACATAAATACTATTTTGTATTTTTGGCGGCAGTACTTGAAGCTAATATGGTCCTTTTTTGATGAGCATTCAACAGAAGAATGGAATCATCTAACAATAGACAAAGCAGGGGATATTGAGGTATATCTTAATACAGAAAATTCGAAAAACAGAACATACAAAGTTTCAAAAAGAATTATGCAAAACGCCTACCTGCACTCTTGTCTCCTGGAAGACGTCAGAATGGAGCAACCGTATAAATCCAGGAACTCTGGAGGTCGCTAGGCAATGTGCGATTTTACTTTGTGATTGTGTGTCATTGTTTCACAATTGTGTGGTAGCCTGGCTTTGACATATTTTTGTTTTTGTCTGAGTTTGCTCTGTTCCTTGTGATAAGTTTGACTGGCTGGTTGTAAATAATCACTGTTATTGTGATATATGTAAATATACACTGGTCAGGCATAACATTATATATACAATGTTTATCTCTTTATCATGGCACCTGTTAGTGGGTGGGATATATTTGGCATCAAGTGAACATGTTTTCCTTTGTGTTTATGTGTTAGAAGCAGGAATAATTGTCAAGTGTAAGTATTTTGACAAGGCCAAATTTTGATGGCTAGACGACTGGGTCAGAACATCTCCAAAACTGCAGCTCTTGCGGGATGGTCCCGGTCTACAGTGGGCAGAATCTATCAAAAGTGGTCAAAGGAAGTAACAGTGGTGAATTTGTGACAGGGTCATGGGAGGCCAAGGATCATTTATGAACGTGGGGAGCGAAGGCTGGCCCATATTGTCTGATCCCACAGACGAGTTGCTTTAGCTCAAATATCTGAAGAAGTTAATGCTGTAAATGCTCCACGGATCAGGACTGTTTTGTTACCAAAAGAGGACCAACAGGATATAAGGAAGGTGGCCATAATTTTATGCCTGATCAATGGCCATAATTTTAGGCCTGGTCTGTGTATGTAAATATTTGTATTGTTGTGTTCAACACTAGTATAAGTGTGTCTTTTCACTGTTTTAGTAGAGAGAGTTCATGAAAGTTGCTTATCTTTCGTTTTTATTTTGGTAATTTAGCTTTCTGTAAAAGATTGTTTTTGCATGTTATTTTGGCCTGAGTCCACCCTCAAGTTTACTCCGGTGTCTACATATACATATTCCAGTACAGTATATACTTCTGGTTTTTTTACGCTATCCAAATGTTGTGCTATATTTTTAAATTAATTAAGATACCATATACCTTACAAATCCATCTTACGTCCACCACCCCATGCATTTAATCACACTGTGTAGCCCAACCCTAGACTGGGTTATTACACACACACAGTAATCATGTTCATCTCAGGTGCTGTCAAGTCAATGCTGACTCATGGTCAGAAGAGTTTCATGGTCTACCAACTCAGTTAGCTGGGCCCTCTAAGACATTAGCAAACATAAATTACATGTCTGTCAAAGTTGTGATAGTAGCCTTCTTTTTATGTTTTGGCTGCAACAGGCCCACTTCTTTCCTCTATATGATAAAAGTTATTGTGTCATTACTACAATGTGTCCCATTTAAGTGGCCCTGTTCCTTAGTTTCGCTTGTAGTTTAATGTTCTAGTCCAGCCCTTCATGCCTCATTTAAGTATACCTGTCTTTCAAGCATGTAGTACTACCAAAGAAGGAATTAGCCTCTCATTAGATGGTTATTTAAATCCATTATATGGTCTTTAATTCTTAAATGGTCAGTTGTATAATTGGTATTATTGTAAGTTGCTCTGTATTAGCATTCTTCCCCAATGCTGGAAATGGACAAATAGATCCTTTAGTAATTTACCCTTTTTAGACACTGATCCTTGGAGATAACCATTTCTAGGTCCTTGTTATTTTTTTTAGGTTTGCAGTTTTGGACTTAAAACAACATTTGAGTTCATGTCAGCTATTGGTGCAAATTTCTTTATTTTGGTTAATTGGTGTTGTAAAAGAAAAAGAAAACCTCCTGAAACATGCTCGAGTTAAAGAAAATTGCAGACTGTTATCCTGTCCTTTTATGGTGTGTATGTTGCCATTAAGAAATCAGAAGCAAATAGATTACAGTGGTATTATGTATTAGATCTGATTCTGTCAATCAATTGCAGTTTTTGATTTGTTTGGCATTTTGCTCGATCTCTAAAAGCACCCCTGATGCTGAAAAGGCACCTTAGGACTTTACAAACAATAGGATTACAGAGAAATGTTGTTGATATATTGGTCAGAAATGTAAAGGAAAGATGTGAGAAGAAAGTAGAAAGAAAATTTATTTTTCTTTTGAAATGTCATGAGTAAAAGACTTAAGAACAGCAACAAAGACTTGCAGAAATAAGCCTCAGAGCGATTTAGAGAAGAAGGATTATACTGTGATTTAAGATGACAAGAGGAAGGGGGTATTGAAGTTAAAGTAACATACATGCTCAACTCCTCCCCAGTTTTGTCTTTTAACTTTTTTCCCCTCCTAATTAGTAAAGTATGTAGCAGCATTTATTAGAATATTTAATAATATTTGGTAGTATTTGCTATAGTAACTGAATATTTAAAATTAGCTGGTAGTATTTGCTAAGATATTTGAGTATTTAATTGTATTTGCTCAAGAAATAAGTTGAGTATTTGATAGAATTTGCTATGGTAATTAAGTATTTAATAAGTTTGTACCAATTGACCAGGCAGAGGGATGGAGCTGGCAATTATGTGCTTCAAGTTGGAGCAATAAAGGATGTACGTAGATGGAAATGTGTTGACCAGTGAGAAGAGTGAAAGAAGAATTTTGAGCAGTTGATGAATGAGGAAAATAAGAGAGAGAGAATGTTGGATTTTGCAGAGATGGTGAAACAGGAAGTGGATAGGATTAGTAAAGAGGAAGTGAGAGCAGCGATTAAGAGGATGAAGAGTGGGAAGTCGGTAGGACCAAATGACATACCGGTATATACATGGAGATGTTTGGGAGATGGCAGTGAAGTTTTAGCCTGATTGTTTAACAAGATTTTGGAAGTTGAGACGATGTCTGAGGAATGGAGAAGGAGTGTGCTGGTACCGTTTTTTAAGAATAAGTAAGATGTGTAGACCTGCAATATCTACAGGGGAATAACGTTGATTGATTGATTACAGATGCAATATTTGCTTTGAGACTGTTGATAGAGAAGTACAAAGAAGGTCAAAGGGAGTTGCATTGTGTGTTTGTGGATTTAGAGAAGCATATGACGACTGAAGACCTACCTCTTCCTGAAATACTTAATTTAGCACTTTCCCAGTTTGTAGAATTCGAGTTATTTTTATATTGAGTTTGTATTCTTTCGTACCAGTGTAAGATTTATTCACTACTAGAGATTTAAAGCACTTTTGTACGTCGCTCTGGATAAGGGCGTCTGCTAAATGCCGCAAATGTAAATGTAAATATGACAGGGTGCCAAGAGAGGAGTTGTAGGTTTGTATGAGGAAGTCAGGTGTGTCAGAGAAGTATGTAAGGGTGGTGTAGGACATGTATAAGGACAGTGTGACAGCAGCAAATTGTGCAGTAGGAACGACAGACTGGTTTAAGGTGGAACTTGCATTGCATCAAGGTTCGGTTTTGAGCCATTTCCTGTTAGCAGTGGTGATAGACAGGTTGACGGACGAGGTCAGACAGGAGTCTCCATGGACTATGATGTTTTCGGATGATATTGTAATTTGTGGTGAGAGCAGGAAGCAGGTTGTGAAAAGCCTGGAAAGGTGAAGGTACGAGTGGTGGAGAAAAGGTGGTGAAGGTGGGTTAATTTAGGTACCTGAAGTCAACAGTGCAAAGTAATGGAAAGTGTGTTAGAGAAGTGAAGAAAAGAGTGCATACAGGGTGGAGTGGGTGTTAAAGAGTGGCAGGAGTGATTTGTGATAGTAGGGTATCTGCAAAAGTGAAAGTGAAAGTTTAGAGGACTCTGGTGAGACCTGTTATGTTGTATGATTTTGAGACAGTAGGTTAAAGTAAAAGACAGGAGGTGGAGCTGGAGGTAGCAGAGCTGAAAATGTTGAGATTTTCATTGGTAGTGACAAGGATGGACAGGATTAAAAACAAGTTTATAAGAAGGACAAGTGCATGTAGCACATTTTGGAAACAAGGTGAGGGAGGCCCGATTGGAATGGTTTGGACATGTGCAGAGGAGGGACATGGGGTATATTGGTAGAAGAATGCTGAGGATGGAGACACTAGGAAGGAGGAAAATAAGAAGGCCAAGGAGGAGGTTTATGGATGTGGTGAGGGAAGACATGCAGGAAGTTGGTATGAAGAAGAAGAATTGAGTATTTAATAGTATTTGCTAAAATAATTAATGAAACATGTGGTAGATTGTTTAGTAGAATTTGACAGAGTAACTTAGTATAGTGTTTTGTTGAGTATTTAGCATAGTAACAGATAATTCAGTTACACAAACATCAAACCTTCTACTGTGTAGTCATCAGGCAACAAAGATCCAAATCCAGTGTCTGTTTCTTTAAATTACTGCAATCAACCAAAATTGTCAAAAAGCATAAAAAGAATCTAATACAGTTTTGTAGTCACTATTTAGGATTATCTGAATGGAGCATACGTTACTGTCTCACGGACATGCAAGCAAATCGTGTGAGAAAAATGTCAGATTATTTACCTTGGTAATCTTATTTAAAATTACATCAACTGTAAATTAAAAATATGTCATTCAGAGTTTAGAGTATCATAAAGAGAAACTTATCATCCTTTAATAATTTTTCTTTTAGCATTTTGCCTCCTCTTTTTGATGTCTTTAGGGAAACATTGTGCAACAAGGAATACTTTTTAACAATGGTTCTTTTAAAAGTGTATTTTGATGTCATCACATTTTATCACATTATGGACAGTATAAACTCCCTAATATATTGGTATACATTTTATAAAATTTGTATTTATTTTAGCGAATTTTGACAGAGATTGTGTCAAGTTTTTTTAAAGACAAGAGTTCTTTGACAATGTACTCCCCATGCTCTGCAGCAGTATTTACTTACAATCAGCACATACAAGGTGTTGACATGTTGAATTTGCTTTATATTGCACCAACATAATTTCAAAGAAACAGTATCTCTGCCTAGACTTTTATTTGATTTATATGGCAGCGGTGATATGTTGGCTTATACAGATGGGCTTGTGCTAACAATGGAATGTTGAGAGGTGACCTTGAAAAGACAAGAGATGGGATTTCCCAACAGGATGTGGCAAACAAATGAAAGCAGGGGTCCATTGCGCCCATCCCTATCTACGATGTTTAAATGGCTAAAAGTGGGATTTGAACTTGCAACTGTCTGATCCAAACTGCAATGTCTTAACCGCTGAGCTGTTAACTCTCCCAGAATGTAAAAATATTCCAGTTTACACAAGAGTGGGTAGGATTGAGTATCATGCATATTCATATAATTCTGATTTTTTTTCTTAATTGACAGATAATTTCTAAGATATTAAAGGCATATTTTCTAAGGCATTAAAAATTACACAGTTTACTATTCTGCAAGATTCATCATTTAAAATTTTCATTCCATGTCAGTGGATATTAAATTTTTAAATAGGTAATAACTAGAAAAAAAAAAACCTAAATAAATGCAATATTTATATGTATTTTTTAATATTTATTAACACATCGAAAGGTATATTTCAAAAATAATTTAAAAAGTTAATAAAATATTAAAATATTACTAGATTATCTAGCCTAAATAGATATATTACTTTATATTTATATTAATTCATCATATATATATATATA
>MU551584.1:2709856-2721796 GCA_024362625.1 Silurus asotus
CCTTTTCATTCAAAGAGTTTTCTTTATTTTCATGACTATGAAAATTGTAGAGTCACACTGAAGGCATCAAGGGCTATTTGACCAAGAAGGAGAGTGATGGGGTGCTGCGCCAGATGACCTGGCCTCCACAGTCACCGGACCTGAACCCAATCGAGATGGTTTAGGGGTGAGCTGGACCGCAGAGTGAAGGCAAAAGGGCCAACAAGTGCCAAGCATCTCTCGGGGAACTCCTTCAAGACTGTTGGAAGACCATTTCAGGTGACTACCTCTTGAAGCTCATCAAGAGAATGCCAAGAGTGTGCAAAGCAGTAATCAAAGCAAAAGGTGGCGACTTTGAAGAACCTAGAATATGACATTTTTCAGTTGTTTCACACTTTTTTGTTATGTATATAATTCCATATGTAATTCAACATGTGTTAATTCATAGTTTTGATGCCTTTAGAGTGAATCTACAATTTTCATAGTCATGAAAATAAAGAAAACTCTTTGAATGAGAAGGGGTGTCCAAACTTTTAGTCTGTACTGTGTGTATATATATATATATATATAATTTTATATTCTATAAACAGTGGAACCTCGGTTTGTAAAGGTATGTTTGTCCCCATAAGAAATAATGTAAATTCAAATAATGTGTTCCAGGACCTACAAAAATTGTATATAAAACAAAAAAATTAATTACAATATACAGTATAATAACACATTTATAAGTCAAGTCAAGTGAAAATTATATTTATAGCGCTATACATACCACATTTACATAAGTGATATTTGTTGTATTACTGTATATTGTAACAGTAACAATGATAATAATCTAAAATGAAAAAGAAAAACAATGTTAACCTTGGCGGAGAGTCGGTGCTGGTATGAGGGAGACAAGGTGGAGTGGAGGATAAGGGTTACTGCTGGGAAGGAGGTGAATCTCCTTCCATTATGATGTCAGGAAGGCTTTCAATATCTTCAATTAGTCTACGTTTTTTAATCACTTTTAGTTTTTGACTTACTTGAATCTATATTTTTTTCAACATTTACTAAAAACCGCAAAGAAGCAACAGTGCGATGTTCATAGATAAAAGCTTCATATGTACAACTAGACAAAATTTCACTAATGTTTTTGTTTTTATAACAAAACATACGTAGAGCAGGGTGTTCGTAAACTTAGGTTCCATTGTATATAGAATGTTTTAAAATCTCATATTTCCATTTATTTTTTTATTTTTTTATTTTATTGACATATGTTGCAATTAATATTTATGTAAACACTTATTGATGCTATTGCAGTTCTTTTAGATGCCATGGCCACAAGTTGTGCTGTTGAGCTTAGTTCCATGATATAAAAATACCTTTTTTTAAAGAAACTGTAAAAGATTATTTAAGTCTAAAAAGCACAATCAGCTACCTCGAGTGACTTCTGGAAACAACTAGCCCAGATGGCTGAAAAAGTTTTTTGCAATTGAGCAGGAAGTGTACCTTTAATAACTGTAATGCACTTACCATCTCTTCTGTTAAGTTTGGCATAGCCAGGTCCATGGCTGTTGGATAGCTGAGATGAACTCTTGAAGGCTGCTTGTGGGAGATTGGACACCAGAGGACTGTCACAGCCATCTAGAAGATGAGAGACACTTTAAATGTCACTTTTAAGAAATTAAAGTGTGTCACTTTAAAGAAACTAAATAAAAATCTATAATGATTAACGCTTAGAAATGTTAATAAATATTCTTGTTTCCACATTTGGTTAATACTTTCCTCAATTATCCACAATTCCATTAGGTTACCTATTCCCAGTTGAATTAATGCTGCATATTAATAAAGGTCCTGAATTATAATTCTCAACACAAAGCTCAAAAACCCCAATGGAAACGCAACTCGGGAATGATCTCCTAATCTTTTTAAAGTTCTTCTATGTTCAACAAGTAAAGCCAAATGAGCATACTGTAGCTGCCCACAGCATCATCAACACAATATATAATCATTAAATCCGGGTGCGTTGTATACATATACAAGAAGAGAAATATACATCTCATTACAATTAACTGGCTAGTTTCTCGATAAAAAAAAGACAAACATGTCCATGCTTTTCTCTATGTAGCTCAAAAACAAAATGATGTCATTCTGAACTATACTTTTCCACTTTTGAGGCAAGTCGAAAGCAGCATTAGCCTATTTGCCATCTAAAATCGAATGATGCATTAGTCTGACCGTTTTTCTCACCTCCTCATCTGTACACTCTTCTCGTACAGCTTTTACATCTCGTGCTAATTCCACCATCGACACCACCATGCTACACATATCTCATAAACTACATAGATCATTAACTAGTTGCATCTCTGCTGTAACTTTGAGTCTGGTCTTGCAACGTCTCAAAAACTGCTGCGCTGGATTCACTATTTATGTGATATCGAAATGATTGAGAAAAGCAGTTCTAGCAATTGCAACCAGCTAATAAATATATAACAAAAAAAAAACTGTAAAAAAATCAGCACGAACATGTTTCAGGCTAACATTTGCTTTTAATAGCAGCTTCACCAGAGACTTATCCTTGAACCTAATTACAAAACACTGAAGAATTAAATCCTTTAATAAGCATTATTAACAACCTTAAATCACTTCAAATACTCATGGTTTATCAGGGCTATCATTAAGGACTGCTAATAAAAACATGATGGCAGTTAGCACAGTAACAGTAACCTCTGTTAAAATATATATTGTTTGGTAAATAATCAATGAAATAATCAAGATTTCACTCATTTAGTGTGAAATATTTCCATAAACATCTTAACTTTCACATAACCTCTGTGATAAAGGTGTAACATTTCACCCACTCCATTTTTCAGCAATTGTTAGCAACTCTAAGTACCAGAAAACTTAACAAAACAAATATTCAGCTATCTGTAGTGAAAGAGATCACCTCTACATTTTAGAACGAGAAAACTATATGCTTATCAGGCAATACCCTTTTTTTAATTCAACTGAAGCTCTACATTAGCATTGTAATCAAAATGCTAATACTGTGTGGCTGATTAGCAACAATGCCACGGGTTTAATGCTAACTGGCTGTTTAAAAGACACTACAGTGCTAGAATTTAAGGGTAAATGTTGCATTACGACCTAAGACAAAGGGATAACTGAAAAATGTATAGTCATAATGGGGCATCCGAACACTAATGGAAAATTGCCTAGATAATGAAAAAAATGATAGCAGCTGATTTAATACTAAATGATACCTTAAAGAGGCTGTCTATTTAAAATATTTTGCTAGTCAAATAACCTATAACTATACTCCTGAAGTATTTCAGCAAAGTAAAAACAGAGGTGTACAGATTGCTATAATTTATCTTTTTCAAAGCACAGCCTCTGCTTCTTTTTTTGGACTGCATGAATGCTTGCTAAACATTCTTTCCATAATCAGAAGAGCAAAACACAACCCAGTGCAGCACAAACACAGTGATAAAACTCGTACACAAGCACAACATGATGCAAGTGCCCAACATTTCACTTTATAAAGTGAAAATAAAGACGAGGATCAAATAACGTATTTTTACATGAATAAGAAAACAGCACAGTTCACAGTTTGAGTTGTTTTTTATTTATTTTTTTGACAATGCCTCCTCAACAGAGACATTATCATTATTAGGACAGGATAAAAATGACTTTTATATAAAGTCCACAGTCACAGGGATTCTAGTTGTTGATTATTTTACACAGTTTGTACTTATTTACTAATTAGCTCATTATCACTTCTTTAAAGTAAGCAGATCCAGCTTGTATGGTGGATGTAGGTAATAGAAATATGATTTGTTATATATATATATATATATATGTGAATAATTTATGAATTGTCTTTAAATCTAAAGATAAACGACTTTGAGGCCGTCAGGTTAATTACTGATAAAGTATAACGAACTACCATGGTATAGCACCTCCACCAACAGTGCTTTTTTTACTATTTCACTCTGCAATATCATTAAGCATGTTATTACTTTAACAGTCACTGTCACGAAGACAAACAAATTAAAAACAAAACAAAAATCTCATTATTTTTCGGATCACCACGCACTCTAAATAATAGCCTTACTGCATTTAATTCATTTCCATACACAATGGAGCTGCTTTGTATTTTCCTAACGTAAGTAGCAGGCCTACGCCTATATAGTCTCAGGACCCTTTAATGTAATCATCTTCTTGATGCACATTAGTGTTGTTCCATTAATTCTAAATGTTTTAGCCACAAAAGTTTTAGAAATAAGTCAAAGGCACAAGGATGCGGGCATTTACAAAACCTTTGTTAAAAAGCTATTTGTGCTTTGTGAAATCCATTTCTGAAGCATGCTCCAAAAAGTAGCATAGTTCCTGAAGGGTCTTAGGTGATTGATTAAACCACCATTAGCTCATATAATCCTTCCGGAGATGAGTATTTATTCCAGATCTTTGAGAACAAACCACATGATCTCACTTCCCCACACACTCCCCAAATTTGGCTCCTGCTGACTTCGCCCTCTTCATAAAGATGGAGATTCAGCTCAAAGGTCGCCATTTTGACACCAATGCAGAAAATTGAGCATGAATCACAGAAAATGTTTTGCCACACTTCGGAAAGAAGACTTCCAGGACATATTCCAGAAGTGGCAGGAATGCTGGGAGCGCTGTATTGATGTGCATGGGGACGATTTTTAGGGTGATAGTGTGTAAACATAGATTTCTTGTAATCTTGAAAAAATGTTATACCGCTTAAGTATTCGTTTAGTGGAGGAGGCAAAAAAAGTGATGGTGATAACGGAGAGAAAGCTACTGATAAGAAAAAATCATATAATCGAAAATATGATGTCTCGTTTCTAAAATGCAAGCCATCAGGTTTTCTGCACTGACAGCCACTGGACATTTGAATCATACTTTAAGATTACATGTATTGGTTGCTCAGTCACTGGACCTAAATCCTATTGTACTCCACTGAGATGATTGCAAGGCCAGGAATGAATATCCAACTAGCAAAAACATACCTGACAAGTTGTACAAGAGACAGGGCATAGTATTTCAGATGAACTTTTAGAGAAGCTTACTGTCAAAAAGTTGTTATTCATGCTAAGGGAGGCAACAGTATTCTGTGAGCAACAGTATCTGTGAGCGAAAGTATGGTTTCATGCCAAGGAAGAGGACCACAGACGCATTATTTGCTTTGAGAATGTTGATGAAGAAGTATAGAGCAGGTCAGAAGAAGTTGCATTGTGTGTTTGTGGATTTAGAGAAAGCACACTACAGGGTGCCGAAAGAGGAGTTGTGGTATTGTATGAAGAAGTTAGGTGTGTCAGAGAAGTATGTGAGGGTGGTGCAGGACATAAAGACAGTGTGACAGCAGTAAAGTGTGCAGTAGGAACGGCAGACTGGTTCAAGGTGGAGGTTGGACCGCATCAAGGATCGGCTCTGAGCTCTTTCCTGTTTGCAGTGGTGATGGACAGGTTGACAAACGAGGTCAGACAGGAGTCTACCTGGACTATGATGTTTGCAGATCATATTGTGATTTGTGGTGAGAGTAGGAAGCAGGCTGAGAAGAGTCTGGAGAGGTGGAGGTATGCGGTGGAGAGAAGGGGTATAAAAGTCAGTAGAAGTAAGACAGAGTACATGTGTATAATTAAGAGGGAGGGCAGTGGAGTGGTGCAGTTGCAGGGAGAAGAGGTGGAGAAGGGGGAGGAGTTCAGGTACCAGGGTTCAACAGTGTGAAGTAATGGAGAGTGTGTTAGAGAAGTGAAGAAACGAGTGCGGGCAGGGTAGAGAAGAGTGGCAGTAGTGATTTGTGTTAGAAGAGTATCTGCATTAGTGAAAAGAAAAGTTTATAGGACTGTGGTGAGACCTGCGATGTTGTATGATTTAGTGGCATTAAATAAAAGACAGAAGGCAGAGTTGGAGGAAACCGAGCTGAAAATGTTGAGGTTTCTTTTGGGAGTGACGAGGATGGACAGTATTAGAAATGAGTTTATTAGAGGGACAGGGCATGTTGGACGTTTTAGAGACAAGGTGAGGGAGGCGAGATTGAGATGGTTTGGACATGTGCAAAGGAGGGACATGGGGTAAATCGGTAGGAGAATGCTAAAGATGAAGCCACCAGGTAGGAGAAAAAGAGGAAGGCCAAGAAGGAGGTTTATGGATGTGGTGAGGGAAGACATGCAGGTAGTTGGTTTGAAAGAGGCAGATGTAGAGGACAGGAGGCTATGGAGACAGTCGCTGAGGCGACTCCTAATGGGTAAAGAAGAAGATTCATGCTATGGGAGAATTTATATATCTTTGGTAAAATCTAGAAATGTATACTATATTATTCCCTAGTTTGTTGCATATAAATAAAAAGAACATGCATGTGTCTCTCAAAAATGTTAAAAGGTTAGTTGACAATGTACAGACATTTTATAAATACACGCACACACACACACACACTCCCACACACACTCTCACACACACACACACACACACACACACACACACACACACACACACACACTCTCACACACACACACACACACACACACACACACACACCACACATGTATACCGCAAGTTTGTTTAGTGTCCGCCTCACACTTTCAGTGCATTTTATTATTACTTTTATTATTAAAATTGAAAACATACACAACAATGCCAGGGGTATATTAAAAAAAAATTGTTAATAAAATTGGAAACTACAGTAAGCTCAGTGTCACGCCGTACCGGAAATGAGATTTGTTTAGCGCATGCATGAAAACGCTAAATAATCAACTGTGCTAATGATTTAGCATTTTATGTCCAGGTTTAATAAATTTCATTTTAGAATTAAGTAGATAATCCTGACAATTCCGCAAATCAAGGGAGTGAATAAATGAAGGATGGATGGAATAAAGACATTTGTTTAAAGTATGCTGATATAAGAAGAACAGTTTAGTAGATCATATCTATATCTATATCTATTATAAATATTAAAAGTAAAACCTGTATTACCCAAATGGGGTTTAACAAATGTAAACTATATATAAATAAATATTTTTTAATTAATTACTGAATTGAATCAATATAAAAAATTGTGTAATGCATTCATTTGATTTAAGCTAGCATTTTATTTAAAATTGATGTAAAACTGTAAACTGTTAAAATGTTGATGATCACAAATGTTAATAATAATAAACTGTGTTAATAAAAAACAACAGGCAATTTTATGTTTTGCATTTCTTTTCCTAACCGTACCAAAGAGACATTAAGAGTCTGAAATAGGAATAAAGTTTTTCTGTCGTTCCATCTGAAGACCAATCTCAGGCATATTAAGCATAAATGGGTATACAAACGAAGTTGAAAACGCACCTTACCTGTGTTCTGATCTGCATGGCATCGGGAGAAAAAAAAACTTTTGCCAAAAGAAAAACTCCCGAGAGCAATAGTTGTGAAAGGAAGGAGGAAGACAGTGAACAATGATTTTCTTTGTAGGCTACTGTTTAGATACAAGCCGTTGTAACTTGTTGAGTTTGGGTCAAGGGAGAGCTCACTAACTCCAGTTGCAACAGAAATCATATAGCACAGACAGGTTTCCAAAACTCGTGTTTTTTTATTTTTCTTGGCAACAGCGTTACAGGTTAGTCAAAGAAACTTAGAAAAGAGCATCAGAAAATAATAAGGACATAATCCTCGTTTTGCACACACGCAGTAATAGCGGAAAAAATGCAGTGCCAGGCTATTCCCAAAATACCGCTATGCTCCTAAAGGAAGTGCAACATATTTCACCTGTCTTTCGTTAAAGCCTGTGTAAAGTTCATTAGTTTCAGTGTTCTGTGCGGCTTATAGACAGGTGCGGCTTATTTATGTTCAAAATAAAAATATTTGCATTAAAAATATTTGTAATATACAATATGTGCGGCTTATATATGGGTGCGCCTTATAGTCTGTAAATTACGGTTGGTTTAAAATAGGAATGTTTTAATGGTTGGTGTAAGGGCCCAATCAAGCAGTTTAATATAAAAAAGATTTAATAAAGATCAAATAGATAAGAGTTTTTCGCTCCATGATGCAATGTTGTGAAACTAAACCTGACCAAAAATGTCCATCAGTTCGTACTGTAAATGAATTATGACATGACATTCAGAAAGAAAGAACTGTTAAGTAGTTAATGACTTGACAATGATGATGATGGTGCTTACATGGAGGGGAATTGTTCTTCTCAGTTCATTAATGCCTTCGGTTTGTTTTGCACCATAGTTCCTCTGCCTCAAACTTGCTCTTCAAAATTCTGGTTTTATGATGGATTACTATATAATAATTATTATTATTAGTTCTGTGGTGAGAGTGCAATAGGCCATTAATGTCTTACTATATAACCTACTTAAAGAAACAAACATGCTGTCTAGTAGATATTAGGGTGGTTGGTATGTATTTGTGATAGACTGGCATGGTTTATTCGTGGCTTGCACCCAATGTTCCAAGGATATGCTCTACATTCAATGGGTTAAGATGAGACAGAATGGTCTGCAGTTGTATTCCAGCAATGGAATTAGACTTGTTGAACTATTTGATTTACTGCTTTTACCTGCAGTTACAGTCATAGTTATATAGTTACTGTAATCACAAAAACAAGGTAAAAATATAATCCTGAAGTAAGTTAATATAATTTGGGAATGTGGTGTTAAAGTCTATTACATTTAAAAGTATCTAACATTAGCTTATTGTTTTGGTGATTAGATACTGTAATGTATTAGTCTCACAAACAATTTCCAAGCCAGGTGTGCTAAGGCTAAATCCAATTAAGAGAATGAATCAAACTGCAATATATTGTAGTGTTTTATTTGTTTTCCATGTTAATGAATGAATTAATGAATAAATATAATAGTAATAATATTAATAAAACTAGTAAGGAAGTACAAATTTGCTACTATAAATTTATCTCTTAATTTTTTTTTTATTATTATTTATTCCTGCCTAGCCACTGTCAGAGTTCCACAAACATGCAATACCTAAAACAGGTGATTGGTAAAGATTTTTTTTTTAAATTAGTTTATTAATGTATATTTAAATGTAGCTCATCTGTTTTGGTTCTTCCATAAAAACAACTAGTTTGCCTTGACGCAACTTCTGAACAGGACAAAACTTTTTAACTCTGACCGAACAAAGCAAAAGAGCTGTGAAATTTCCAGATAAATTTGAGGCTCTAAGACATTGTAGCTAGCCTTTTCCCCATGACTCAAGCATTGCTTTTATGCTAATCTGGCCTCGTTCTCTTTTAATATTCAAAGTCCCTTGCAATGCACAGTCAGCTGCTGAGCTTTCTGCTGTTTGATCCTGTCTTTGATCACACATACTGTACCTGGCCACAAAATAATAAGGTCGAACAATGCCTAACGTCAAGACGGGTAATGAGGGTTGACTGAATAGAGGGCGATCTGCACATAATGGCGAGATGAAAAGAATCGGCTTTCACGTTATAACTTGGAGCGACCTCCTGGAGAAAGTATAAACACACACTTTGTTCCAAGTAAAAAGCAAGAATACTGGTTATATTCTTACAATACTGATGTATAATTAGAAATGTTCATATTATAAAGATAGGCAAGTAAAAACTACAGTGAGTCTGCATGATGTCTTGCATGCTCTATACTCTTTGATGTAAATATGGTCAATTGAAAACTGATGAAAAGCTTGGGCAGGAAAATGGGAAGTCATTGGCTGGAGGCTGAGTGGAATTTGAAATCCCAAGAGCCACACTTGAACTGGTCTGACATATCCTTGAATTAGATTCTGCCACACTTATCATGAATAATAGTTCTACTTCATGTACTGCTATGAAAAATACTACTGTGTATCCTGACAAGTTCTGCAATACTGTGCAAGGTTAGACATTTCCCATGGTAGGCGAACCTTATCAAAAGAGGCACCTTCTTCTTTTTGTTTTGAACAGGTAATAAAGAAAACAGAAGCTCTCCAATCCAAACTCATACCTGTCATCACCATAATGAAGATGTACCAGTGTGTTTACCAGCTTTTCAGTTTATGTGTTTTCAGTGATTATACAACAATTGGAATGCCATTACATTTATAAACATTTATGTAAATAAAAAAAAAAGCTATTAGAAATGTTCTTGTTCTTCATCATATTCTATGGTCATGTCAATTTAATAAATTATCTGTAGTACTTTGGTCTAAAATACATGAGTAATGCCATTGTTCTTGCAGTAATATATGAATCCGTCAACATAAAAATAATTTTCCATTAGTGGTGGGTTGTCAGAGCCAGCAAGACCTAAACTCAGCTGGACTAAAACTAAACTCAGAATCACTTACTTATGTTTTTAAATATATTTGTCCATGAATGTATTTTTTTAATTTCTTCCAATAGCCCATTCTCTTGATTTCATAGCATTTTATTAGAGTGCACTGCTGCTGCTGTCCCACCTAGTGAAAGTATACGTTGGAGTTTGTATCCGATCAGATTTCAGCTAGCTAGCTATCGATCGACCAGGCCAACAACAATCAGGCACCAGAAAATTTCTACATGTTAGGCAAAGTCGCAAACCACATCATTTCACGATGGGTGACAGAGTAGAAGGAATGTACTTGATCAAAGATACTTAAACGGACATTTACAAGACTGGACATCATGACAAAAGGCCAGCCAAAACAGTTCAAAACAGTTCTTAAGCTATGTTTTTGAACTATTTAGAGTAATTTATACTTTTCTGCATACTTTTCAGTTAAATCTGCACAAAAATATACAATTTGCTTTCATTTCAAATGCTTTTCTGAAATGACGCATGCTGGTGGGGCAGCTGTGGCTACAATGAAAGGAGACTTGTGGAATTGTGTTCATTTATTTCTTGCTTTAGTAATGCCATTCATTTTCACTGCATATGATCAGCCTGTGATACAGCGCTCAATTATACTGCATTTTTTTATCATATTTATGGTTTTGATAGCCATGACATGTTAATGATGGTATTAATTGATGAATGGATTGATTTGGGTAGCACACGGCCTGCCACTTTTTTTCAATTGCATTGTTTGAATTTCTTGGGGATCATAAAAAGAAGAAAATTGATTTTTGCAGTGATATTGACAAAAAATATATATTATTATTATTAATTATTTATTATAATTATTTTTTAACATTAACCATTTTAATAATTTTGCATGTGTAAAAATGATTAATTCAGCAAACTTAATGCTTCCAGCAAGCAAACATTCTTCATTTTATTTCTTAATTACACAGGAAATAAAGCATTATAGTCATAATAGTTGACAATAACAGCAAAGGGGAACTAAATGTGGAATTGGAAGTTCAAAAAGCAAATTAATGTCTTACGGTCTTGTATCCAAAACCTTTGCCTATTTATTGTATATTATGCTGTGGTATACAGCACGAGAATCAAAACAAACAAAACAACAAAAACTACAACAAAACTTATACTAACAACTTTCTTGTGTCTGAAGATGTAACAGCATAAGTGGTCATGTGCCAGTTCCTACTATGGTATAGAAATAATTAATATACTATAATAGCATAATGCAACAAGCATATTAACATACAGTTAATAAATAAAATAATATAAAAAAATTAGAACAGACAATCATTGGAGTTTCTAAAGTATGGCTGGTATTTGTGCTAACATTACCATTAGTGTTAAGATTCTAGTTGACAAATGCAAACACAACAGGCTCCGAATCTCTTTCCCCATTTTCCTATTTTGACGTTTTGTCAATCGCAATCAGTTCTGTTAAAGGAAAAAAAAAAATCAACCAATATGATTGTAATAACTTAGTGCAGTGACTTGAAATGTTCTCCCTCATTTCATGCATCTTCAATACTCTTTTGTGTGCATGCTAATTAACTATCCCATCCATCAAATTGAAATTTAAGCAAAAGAACATATTTTCAAGTGAGTGCACAAGACATTACTTATACAATCGAATTGGACCAAGGTGACAGCGAGGGCATGAGTTATCAAA
>MU551584.1:2721846-2784806 GCA_024362625.1 Silurus asotus
ACTGGCCTGACTAAGATCCACTGTGGCTGCGTATTTAGTTTGCGGTTTAATGTTTTCAAGCTAAAAGCTGCAGTATGTGTCATT
Source organism: Silurus asotus (assembly GCA_024362625.1). Classification (NCBI taxonomy): domain Eukaryota; kingdom Metazoa; phylum Chordata; class Actinopteri; order Siluriformes; family Siluridae; genus Silurus; species Silurus asotus. The sequence continues at coordinate 2,721,931 of MU551584.1, forward strand.
TATAATTCAGCACTAGGTCAGGCTGTCAAATTTTTACAGGCTAAACCTCTTGAGACAGGCCATGCTGGCCAACTTTGCGTCCTGTGGTATTAATTTTGATCAAATGGATGAGCTATTTTTTAAGCAGCTTGTTTTTTTGCATTCCGCATACATGCTGTTCTTTGTCTTACAGACCTTACACATGCCCAGATAACAACAAATATATACTTGATAAAGTTTTGTGTACTCCATGATGCATAAGCTCAAAGTCAGAGCAGCAAGTAAACAAGAGACTAATGTCTGTGCATCCCGATGCGCTGACTCACTGCAGTCATTTTTTTTCATCTGTATGCTGCCGCTGATACTTTTCTTAGCTCTTATCCTTGCACAATATTTATATTTGTACAAATAATTTGTTTCTTGTCACATGACAAGCTGCTAACAGTAAGTAGCTAATAGATAGCACTTATGTTAGATTTTCTTTCTGTTGTGTGGTTCCTCTAGCTGTTTACCACAACATAGAAAAAACTTTATAGATAAAAGTTTGTGGACAATGGATCACAAGATTTATATGTGCTTTTTGAACATGCAATTCCACATTTAGTCCCCATTTGCTGTTATAATATCCTCCACTCTTTTGGGAAGATGTTCCACTAGACTTCCGAGTGTGCTTGTGAAGATTGGTGCACATTCGGCTACAAATGCGTTAGTAAAGTCATGTACTGATGTAGGGTAAGGAGGCCAGGGGTGCATGTAAGTGTTCCAATTTATTCCAAAAGGTTCAATAGGTCAAAGCTTTTTATGAGGACACTCAGCATGTGTCATGCCAACCTACTGTATTTTTCATGTAGCCCACTTTGTGCCATTGTCATGCTAAAACAAGTTTGAGTCTCAAAGATCAAGTGAAGTGAATAGAGATCCTAAGGCATCGTTTACAATTGTGTGTCTCCAACTTTGTGGTAACACTGGGAAGAACCTCATATGGTTGGAAAACTCAGATGTCCCAATAATTTTGTCCATATAGTGTGTATGAATGCATTAAGGTATTCGTTCGTTCGTTCGTTCGTTCGTTCGCTCGTTCGTTCGTTCGTTCGTTCGTTCGTTCTTTCATTTAGTAAGGAAGAATATGTGGACTAAGCAGGTGAAACTCTATTATGTAAGTAACTACATGTAATGACCTCAATTTCCTTTTCCAAATGAAATAAAGCTCTACACTTTTTGGCAAAAATTAGGTTGTAAGACTGACATGCACTTCTTGGGTATGCCACATGGGTCATACTAGTTTATCTCCACTTTACTCAGCACATTTTAGGAAAGCAGCCTTAAGAACCCTATAAAAGCATCCAGACTCCCTATAGTGAATACTGGAGTGTCTTACAAATTCGCTTTTAATGGGTGAACAGGGGTGCAAGGGCCTCCACTGACCCGCTTTGGCAGGAGGTCTGTCTTCGTCATTGGCAAGTCCCCAGGGGAAGCAGTGGAGAGTGAAATGGAATACATGAGCAGAATAGTACACAGATTTCCAAAGGTGGATTTGAGAGACCAGGTCCCCAATCTGTGTGTATGTTTGGTCTCTTTGTCTAGCACTTTTAAACGAGTGCCTTGCTTTTTGTATTAATGTATTAGATCATGATTTAGCACAGATAAATGAGCTATTCTTCAAAAAAATACACCAAGTAAAAATATTTTGTCAAATGGATGTAGTATTTACCTATTTGGAATAATAGCTCTTTGTGGGGCAGGGTTTAACAGTTCTTTATTCTCATTGGTTGGTGAGATTCTGACCAGGAAGAAAAGATTTCATTGACAAATTTTAGAGAGTGTTCTTGATGCGGGTCATTAAGTGGTTCATTCATTAGCCAATCCTCAAATAATGATAACATACTGATATACTAAGTAAGTATATATGATTGCTTTAGGGAGCTGTGCATCAAATTCTAACGGGCAAATAAGAATAGATAGCCATTTTATTGGTGCTGCTTCATTTCTTGCAGTATAGCTCATAGTCTCAGGACACGTGACAATCCAGAGGCAAGGCCAGGGAGCAGAAAAGCAGGATAAAATAACCATCTGCTAGCTGAGTCATAATTTAGGGTCCACCATATTAAGACTGTGTCTGTGTCTGTGCCAAGCAAAAGCCAAAGGGAAAAATGTTTACTTCAATAATTTGATTAACAGTAAATTAGATAAGACCGAATACACAGCCAGCACCTTTGATCTAAAAATAGGAATTTATAGATTATATCAATAGATACTATTAAAAGATATCTTATTATTATTTACAAAAATGCCACACAACACTAAACATGAATGTAACACGTTTGAAGTTCTTTACAGCAGCATAATATGTTGCCAATGTTTGCAGGCTAATAATTTAAAGCAAACCGTCTAATAAATAACCCTGTGAATAACAACATAATTATATCAGATCAGCAAGTTGAAATTAATTTGACTTATTTCTGCCTCAAATTCATGAACTTGTGAATAATATCTATTCCCTACATTTCTTCAAACAGATATTTCCAGAAGCAATAGAACTTGTTCTAAATTTAACAAATTCTTCCTTTAACATTTACCATAAACTGAAATCATTAATTTATCAAAACCTTAATTAGAAAACCTGACCTCAACCTCTATCAGCTGTCCAACTATAGACCAGTATCAAACCTCCCCTTTATCTCCAAGATCCTAGAAACATTACACCACTCATACTTACATAGGTAACATTCATGAAATATATCAGTCAGGATTTAGGCCTCATCAAGTCACAGAGACAATGTGGGTTAGAGTGGTAAATGACCTGCTATTGGCCTCTGATTAGAGCTGTTTTTATTGCATAAATAAGTTTTAGTTAGTCCAGAATACAACAGCAAGGGTCCTAAACTTAACCAGAAACTATGACCAGATCAAACCTGTTTTATACACTCTACATTGTTTCCCAAACAAATCTTGCATTGATTATAAAATACTACTGCTGATATATAAAGCACTGAATCGTCTTATGCCACAGTGCCTGATGAAACCTTTGGTCAATTATGATCCGCCATGCCGAATTTGATCAAAAGGTGCAGGCCATTTGTTGGCACCTCGAATAGTGAAGACTACAGCAGGGGGCAGAACTTTCTCTTACAAGGCCCTACAATTATAGAAGTTTTTCAGTTAGTGTTTGGGACTCAGATACAATCTCAGTGTTTAAGTCTAGTTTGAAATCATATTTCTATAGTCAAACATTTTGTGAATAGATTTTGGGGTTTTTTTTTAGGTAAAGGATCTGGAGGAATCATGGTTATAGAGTGTTCTGATGCATTGAATGCTTGAATGCTGTCATCCCACCACTCTCATGCATTCACTCAAGTTTGTTGGCAGTTGTATAACTTATATTCCAGAGCTCCCTCATGTCTGTGTCACCTTCTAGCTGTCCCTGTCAGTTATGCTGTCATAGCTAGTCTTGCCAGAGTCCCTAATCATACTCTGATCATACTACACAGTGTTAGTGTTCTTAACTATTATGTAACAATAAGGATACCTAATAATGCAAATGGACATTCAGTGTCATCAATTGAGGATGGTTCCTTTTTGATTCTGGTTCCTCTAAGGTTTCTTCCTTTTTATCATCTCAGGATCACAGGGAGTTTTTCCTTGCCACTGTCGGCACTGTCTCATTTGGGATAAACTGATATTGACAAGAAAAATTATATTTATAATCAATTTACTTCTGTAAAGCTGCTTAGCAACAATGTCCATGGTTAAAAGCAATATGCAAATAAAGTTCTCTGGTTTTCTTAGACTTCCTAAAAACATAGTAGTTGTATTGTTGACTCTAATGGGCCCTCATGTGTGAATAGCATGGATTGACATTCCAATTAAAAAGTCCTTGTGTTCCCACAAAAAGCACCATGATCCAACATGACCCTGCCTAAACAGTGGCCTTCTGTTACAACAAAAATAAACAAACCACCAAAAAAAAAAAAACCATGAAAATGTTTATTTTGTCCAACCATGTTTGTGGTTTGCTTATTTCATTTTTCCTCATAGGTCTATGAGGTTAATGCTGTGAACAATTCTGACAAACACTTAAGCTTATAAGGCATGCTTATGGGGTTTAAAAACCTTCAGCATACAGTACTATATATATATATATTTCTCCTTCCAAAGAAAAAAAACAGGAGTAGGTGGATTTTCAAGTCCAAAATGTCCCCTAGGTGTAAAAGAGGGTGTGAATGGACTAGTGTCCAATCCCTGGCTGTTTTCCCATCTCCGACCTAGCACTCTAGAGAATAGACTCCAAAGTTGCCTCAACCATGACCAGGATTAAGATAAATGTAGTCAATTCAAACTAAGTGTGCAGCTACATTTCTGACTTTGTTACTTGTAAGTTAAAAAAGCAAACTATTTCTTGTAAAACATTACATTAAAAAAACCTGCATAAATATCACTTTCGGACTAACAAGTCCTTCCAGACAAATTGCAGGTGTTTTCACAGAGCGCTATGTATGTATGTATGCCCTCTGGGTTAGAACACTAACACACTCAGTACCATAATTTGACTGGCAGTATGTACTCGCTAGTCAGCTTAGATTCGTAATTTGCCCACAACAGGCAGACGCTGCCAAAAAAAAAGTGCCAACCCTTCAGCCAGTGAAGAGGTTGTAGGATATTCAGTAGCATAATGATTTGACTAGTGGGGCCCTGGGGAGCCTGAGAGAAGCCTGGCTGGAAAGAAGAGACTCTAATGCAATGTTTATAGATTTGAAGCATTAGCAAAGAAGGGTAATTGTATTTCGTTTATGCTCCTTAGGCTTGATTAAGATGCTAGAATACTCTTGCTGTACAGTAGCTGTTAGGTAAGGTGCAAAGAATGGAAAAGTGTGAATGAAAATGATTGACTTCCTCGCATTCTTTAGTAGGGAGGTATCATTTTGTATACTAAAATGCACTTACCGTATTTTCCGCTACTTTTTTCCCACGTTTCGAACACAACGGCTTAAACAACGAAACGGCTTATTTCTGAATTTTTCCTGGGTTTTTCCCGGTTTCACAAACTTCAAGCCAAAAAACTGAACCCCATAACATTAGCAATGTTACAATTTACCAATGGTTACAATTACCAATGAAATTTACAAACATAAACGAAAATAAACGCACCTCACCTGTGTTACTGTTTAACACAGGTGTAGGCTACTGTTTAGATACAAGCCGTTGTAACGTGTTGAGTCTGGGTCATGGGATAGCTGACTAACTCCAGTTGCAACAGAAATCATATAAGCACAGACAGATTTACAAAACTCGTGATTTTTTTATTTTTCTTTACAACAGCATTAATGGTTAGTCAAAGAAACTTAGAAATGAGCATCAGAAAATAATGACATATTCCTCGGTCTTGCACACATGCAGTAATACCGGAAAATGCGGCGGAGGCTATTCCCAAAACACCGCTCTGCTCTCAAAGGAGCCCCAACATATTTCACCCGTTACACCTTGTAACAGACACTGTCTTTCGTAAAGCCTGTGTAAAGTTCATTAGTTTTAGTGTAGACAGGTGCGGCTTATTTATGTTTACAATAAAAATCTTTGTAAAATTCAGTGGGCGCTTTATAATCCAGAAATTACGGTATGTATTTTTAACGAATTAATCTTTTAAAAGACAGGACCTACACAAAGTATTCTTGATGTGCATTAGGCATTCTAATGATAAATTATTAATGATTACATCTGAGAAAAGAACTAATATATCAATATATCAATATTGATCTCACCCCCTCTCACCCCCTCTTTCTATCACTACAGGCTGCAGACAGAAGATGCTGAAGAGGAATTTCTGCCAGACCCGCGCAACGCCTCGTTAGTGGAGGATGACTCCTCGGCCACGCGGCAGAAAGACCCTGACCTCTACAAGCTGATGGTGATGGCAGCAGGATCAGCTGCCTGACAGGACCTGAGGCGAGAACGCTCCGCTCCTTCTCCCGCTCCAGCCACACCTCACCGCCTTTCCGGCACCAGAACACTATTCCCCTTCCCCTCACTTCTGGTCCCCAATAAAAACACTTCCCAATCCCAATTTAATTTTCCTGTGTCTGTGTTCAGCCCGACGCGGTGGTGTGTCGCCATTAATTTAAAGTTGTAAATATATATATATATATATATATATATATATAAAGATACATACATACATACATACATACATACATACACACACAACCTTACACAGAGTCACAAATGTGCTGCACCATGAACCAATTCACTAATCATTAATGTTTTGGGGAATGTCTTAAGAAAAACCTGGAGAACATGAAAGCAACCCAATAGACAATATGCCAAACTTAGGATAGAACTGGGATTTCTGAGGGATGTGAGCCTGCAATGGTACCATTTTAAGGCACCATGGCACAATGTAATGTCTTTTGTTAAAATAGTTAGGCATCAGGGCTTCAGTTTGTTTAAAAAATACTGCACTTCAATCTATTTTACTTTCATTCATTAAAAATGTAATGCTGGTTTGAAATTGATTTGCATTCCAATGTTTCATATTTCTTGAAGTTCAACATTTGACCTTAGAGGCAAATACTGTACATAAACATTGAACCTGCTCTGCTCTTCAAACAAACATGTCAATTTCAGTTCCTAGAAATGGACATTTAAGTTTCTTAGTTTTTTAATCCCACCTTTTATTTTGCAATACAATTGCAAATACAGTACAAACCCACTCTAATCTCTACCTTCTGTTACATCATTTGCTTATTACCTGATTGTGACCAAACATGTTGTAATAGTTTCCAACCACATTGTGAGTATCATTCTTTGCTTAACCAGTGTCAACTGTTGTAAATTAGCTTGTCCTTTTTGACCCTCGGCTGTTTTCTCACTCTTATGTATGAGGATTATCCATGTTTAATAGCACCTGCCTGTGCTCTGACCTCCACTATGGACTAAGACTATCGAACCCCCACACCCTGCATTAACTTGCTTGTATCTGGCCTTGTTGAAACTCCAGCCGCATTCCAACACAACATTTAGACAGTAAACACAGCCCACAGGCTCACTGTGCATCGACTGCTAAGTAAAAATATATTTTTTCAACTTCAGTATACACTGTGAGGCAGAACTTGGTCTGGATGATGAATTTGTTTCCCACTATCACCTATCAGGGGGTGACAGGCACGCTAGATGAATGTGTCCGACTTTAGGTGCAAGCGTCTTTTAAAAAATCTGGCCTTGGGAGCCAAGACGCAAGTCACTGACAGATTCTACATAATTTTAAAATCATTTTTCCAGCTTGAATACTTTAAAATGTATTAATAAATGTAGATTCATGACTGTCAAGTCATGTTTCAAGTTCACTGTTGGCAAGTGGGGTTGGTGGTGGAAGAGTTTCCAACCGATAGTGTAGTGTATCCTTGACTCCATTACACTTCCTTTCTCAGGATTTGAATTTTCCATCAACACGTATTGTCATAAACGACATTAAAGAAGATCTACGTACCTAATTTATACTCAGCTTCCTCTCTCTGTTTCTTTATCCAAGCTCGTTTAAATGCATCACTGTCATGAATCATAATGGCCAGTGGAGAAACACAGAGACTTCACGACAAATCGATCCGATTTAGTTGCGTAAGCTCCATCAGGTAGGCCAAGACTGTATGAACATTATCTACTCACAAGTCGCAAAGCCTGAGCTAATTTAGAGGTGAAGGTAATTCTTCTGGCTTTCAGCCAAAGCTGAGACCCCATACAATGTTTTAATCCTACCCTCCCTTTAGCGATGTAATGGATTTGCCTGCTTGCTTTTAGCAGGACACGGCAACATACTTCACAATTACTAGCGTTGCCCTCCAGCGCTCTCTCACCCAGCGACTAACTTTTATCATAAAACATGGCCATTGAAGATACATAGTCTAGCCATAAGCTGCCATGCAGGTGTGATTAAATGGACTGCTTGGCTGCCTCTAGACCGGCTCCCGGCACAGATTAACGGCCTGAAAGTCGCGATAACAAGAAATTTCACTCTAGATCAGATAGCCTGCTTTAAGTAGACGTCCATTCCTCTGCACAGTTAAAAATGGACACTCAGGTTAGTCAAGTTCTTTGCACAGCAGCAGCCTTGAAAGAAGGGCCTTGAAATTGTCACACTGCTATTTGTGTGTTTATCTAATAGAATACCGGTGGCCTTGATGTAAACAGATCGTTTTCATTTCCAGATGAATTTAAGATTGGTAATTGGAGTATAATTCGATGTCTAGATAAAAACTATGAGTTGTTTGAATGAACAAATGGCCTGTTTTTTTTGCATCAATGTGCATCAATTTAAACACAGCTTTAATATATCATGTTGACTTTTAACTGCAGAGCATTAATGAAAGTTAAATACTCATAATAAACATACACAAATTGCTTGCCTTCAACAAGCACTGCCTCTGCAAAGCCACCAAGGTTGTGGTCGACACCTTCCTCCATTCTTGTGAACTACTCACCACCTTGCTGTCTGGTAAAAGGTACCAGATTTCACCACTCATTTATCAGTTACCACGGGTAGAAGGTTGGAGCGTCTGTGCTACCAACAGCAAATTTATAGCTTCTACAAGCATTAAAGCTTCTACCCTTAGTATTACAGTATGTCTATTATCAGTCGCCACCTGGTAGAAGGTACCAGAGCATCTGTGCTTCATTTAAACCAATCAAGGGCAACACCTGATAGTGATTGAAAATTAAAATCATTAGATTTAAACATGTGAATTTGGTGTGGAAAAGATTGGACACCCTTGATCTATTATATTGGTTCTACTAGTCTCACTATGTTAAATATAAAAATGTATTTATATATATATACTATATATATATATATATATAAACTAAAAGTAACTTTTGGATTTGGTCGTATTTAGTTGCGTCTTGAAGTAATCAAATTATATGAAACCACTGTGACTTGCATAGTCAACATAACAATACTAGAATTTTAATGTGACTGCTATTTTGCAAGAAAGACACGTTTGCACAAATGCATCCAACAAACAGCAACTTATAACAAATAGGCTTTCCCTTAGATAACTAAACTGTATTAAGGCTACAGAACAAAAGTCAAACCTAGTCCTGGAAGGCCACATCTCCTCAGAGACTTCTACTTCATCATCTAAACCACCATATAGCAGAGGATTTAATTAACTGTTAAGGTGAATCAAGTGTGTTAAATGAGACAGAATGCAAAATTCTGCAGTGCTGCGGCCCTCTAGGACTTTTTAAAATAAAAGAATAAAGAATTAAAACGACTGAGGATAAAAGACTGTAGATTAAATATCATACATATAATATGGCATTTGCATTATAGGCTTTTTGGAAAGAAATGCTTGTTCTGCATAACTTAGGCTTTTTTAGTATTTGTCACACCTATTAGGCAAACATGAAAAATTGCTTTGGCATTAGGAATGCTAAATGGTCGATCGGCTCTCCTGCGAGTATTATACTGTACGCATGCTGCCTTGTAATAGGCCTTGGTAAAGACAGAGGGTTTGAAAAAGATGCCCTTTTTATGTTGGATTGTTGGAAAAATTGGACAAGGATACTGTTGGTATTAAGATACTAGTCCTCACACTAGTTCTCTGAACACACATTCCTACAGTATGTTGTCTGTTCAGTGTCTATAGGATCTTTATGATATGAGTATGTAAGGTACATGTAATGTCGTTGTCTGAGCTCACACATCTCTGGATACTATGTCTTCTTACCCAATCAGGAAAGGTTTTAGCTCAGGTCTTTTTCACTGTGTGTATATATATACTTGTCTGTTATCTGCATTAAACTGAAAACAACATATTTGCAATTCCGTGTGCTGTGTGATTCTTCCGTGATCAGAAAAGACACCACGGGCATAGTACATCGCATAGGGAAACCTCTCCAAGAAATGTTGTTCAAAAGGTTTTTTTCGGGAATGATAAAATCTAACAAATACTTGGGGATGTCAGTGCAGCTCTTATCTGTTATCTGTTACCTGCTATTATAACTATTTGCAGCACCTTTTAAATGTTGAGTATTAACTTTCTGGCACAAGCACATATTGCACAGTTATCGAAATACACAGCTGATCTTTATTAGGAATATTCGAAATAAGTCAGCCTAGTGATAGGAAGATCAAATCACTTCACTGACAGATCTTCAAATCTTGTTCAGCAACATTTATAAATCTTTATTCAAGTAATTCTTTCTTAAGAACATAATCAAATTAAAATGTTCCATATTAATTAGCCAAATTTGCTCCAAACAGATCCATTTTTATGCAAAGCTTTGATCGTATTTCTAAAAGAGGAAAAAACGATAAACGGTAGCCAGGGACAAATTATGAAAGACAGAAATAATTTTTTCACCACTCAACTGAGCGATTCTTTTTCTTCTGCCCAAGCAGAAAACCATTGTTCTTTTGTAACGTGCAATCCACAATAGCTCTGTACAGGAAACTAGAAATTATACATTCACCTGTAGAGTCTTCTGGTCAGAGTTGTTCGTTTCCATTTCCTGTACAGAACCTTTGCAGTTGACAAATGAACAAAAAACTCAGACCAACAAACTCAAAAGGTAAATGACTCATTTCTCCGCACCATACATATCCTGTGTGTTGTCTATGGTACACACGAATAACCACAAAATGAATGAATCACTCTCTAAAAAAACTAGCAACTGAACCTTTTCTCCTTCTGTTTTTTAGTCAGTGCCACTGTCTCTAAACCATACAACATAGCAGGTCTTACCACAGACCTATAAACTTTCTCTTTCACTCTTGCAGATATCCTTCTATCACCAATCACTCCTACCACTCTTCTCCACCCACTCCACCCTGCCTGCACTCTTTTCTCACTTCTGTAACACACTCTCTATTACTCTGTACATTTTAACCCAGTTACTTAAACTCATCCACCTGCACCATGTCTTCTCTCCGCAAACACACCACTCCACTGCCCTCCCTCTGATTCACACACATGTACTCTGTATTACTCCTAATAACTTTTATTTCCCTTCTCTCCAGGACCTCTCCAGGATCTTCTCAACCTGCTCTTTACCCTTGCCACAAACAACAATATGGTGTAAATAAAATAAAATAAATAAATAAACCACAATATCATCCGCAAATATCATGGAGACTCCTATTTGACCTCGTCCATCAACCTGTCCATCACCACTGCAAACTGGAAAGGGTTCAGAGCCTTGATGCAGTCCCACCTCCAACCTGAACCAGTCTGTCATTTCTACTGCACACTTCACTGCTGTCACACTGTCCTCATACATGTTCTGCACAACCCTCTCATACTTCTCTGCCATATTTGACTTCTTTATACAATACCACAAACACCTCTCTTGGCACCCTGTCATACGCTTTCTCTAGATCAACAAAAACACAATGCAACTTCTTCTGACCTTCTCTACACTTCTCTATTAACATTCTCAAAGCAAATATTGCATGTGTAGTGCTCTTATCGGCATGAAACCTTTCAATTGCTTACAGATGGTCACCTCGTCTCTCAACCTGGCATCCACTACAATTTCCCATAACTTTATGGTGTGACTCATTACCTTTATTTCCCTGTAGTTACTGCAGGTCTGAACTTCTCCCTTATTCTTAAAAATTGCTACCAGCACACTTCTTTGCTATTCCACAGGCGTCCTCTCACCTTCTAGAATTCGGTTATGCAATCTAGTTAAAACGTCTCTAGGTTATGTATGTAATCCTGGTTCCCTGACGGAACAAGACGCTGCTTCAACAACGGTTTATGAACGCTTACGTGTGACCATGCTCTGAATCACGTGTATAATCTGTCCAACGGATTGGCGCGACATCACCGGCAGGGTGTGTTTAGGAGCCTGATGGCTTGACAGAAAAAAAACTGTTGCACAGTCTGGATGTAACTGACTATTGCACAGTCAAAATGCTCTTAGCTTTGTGGATGCAGCGTGTGGTGTAAATGTTCCTGATAGAGGAAAGAGAGACTCCAATGATCTTTTTGTCTGTCCTCATAATCCTCTGTAGGGTCTTGTGATCCGAGATGGTGCATTTCCCAACCCAGGCAGTTAGGCAGCTGCTTAGGATGCTCTTAATGGTGCCTCTGTGGAGCGTGGTCAGGATGGGGGCTCTGTCTTCTCAAGAAGATAGAGCTGGTGTTGAGTGACCAGGTGAAGTTCTCAGTCAGATGTGGAAGGAACAAGGAATTTGGTGTTCTGGACGATTTCCACAAAGGATCCATCAGTGTTTAGTGGGGAATTCCCTATCTATGGTTTCCTAAAGTCAACAACCATTTATTTGGTTTTGTCAACATTTAGCGACAATTTGTATGCTCTACACCAGTCTTTAAGCTGTTGCACTTCCTCTCTGTATGCTAACTCGTCGTTCTTGCTGTGATGTGGTTCGAGCTGTACATTGCTACACAGTTGAGAGTCAGCAAAATGTGAACAGCAATGGGCTGAGCACACAGCCCTGAGAGGCTCCAGATGCTGTTCCCTGAGGTTTCCCAGTCAGAAAGTCCAGAAGTCATTCAGTCCATTTAAAACGGGGTCACAAGCAGGGGAAGTTGTCTTGTAGTTCATGATTGCCTGGATGCTCTGCCATACCTGCCGGGTATCTTCGCTGTCCTGGAAGTGGATGTGGCTTACTTTGCCTCTCTAATGGCTCTGGACAGTTTGGCCCTTGCTGTTCTTAGGGCCGTCTCATCCCCTGCTCTGAAGGTGGAGTCTCTAAATTTTAGCTGGTCACTGATGATGTGTACTTCTCCAAGTTTATGGAATAAACTCTCTAAACACAGCCCAGTCAGTGCCCTCAAAGTGCCCTGCTGGCCAGGTTTTCACCTTTTTCAGAACCAGATATGAGCTTCTGACGAGCAATCTGTATGTTGGAATTAGCATAACAGAGACGTGGTCTAAGTAGCCAAGGTGTGGGCCAGGGGGTTTATGTAAACAAGATCCAGCGTTTTCGCCCCTCTCGTTGCAAATTCCACATGCTGATGAAATTTAGGGAGCATTGATTTGAGATTCGCATGATTAAAATCTCCAGCAATAATAAACAGTCCATCGAGGTGAACCCAATAAAGTTCACACAGTGCCTTCTAGCATTAGTGCTAATACCTTTTTCCGCTCCAATATATCAGCTGGCACTTTCTCTTTACCAGTCATAGTACCAATTTAAAGTACCGACACTAAACTCCACTTTCCCACACTTCTCATTCTTGCTGTCTGTGTAGACGTCTTCCACTCTCCTTCTCTTCCAGAATCGGAAATTCCACAGTACCCCGTCAGTACCTGTGGCGGTCATTGTGATCGTTTGTGATACGCATATGTAATTTGGCACAAGTTTTATACCGAATACCCTTCCCAACACAACCCTCCCCATTACCTGGGCTTGGGACCAGCACTAAGAGTGCACTGGCTTGTTTAACCCCAATGGCTGGGTTTAGGTACTAAAAAAAATATAATGATAAAAAAGTGGGTCATCTGGCAGGAACCACAAAAAACAAATATAAACAGTGCACTTTAAAATCAGCCAGGATGAGCTTGGCTTTTTACTCGGGAGAATCAGCTAAAATATAGAACGCCTTTGATTTTGCACCTGACTTCCCCATGACTGAAGGAAAGCTCACAGGCCACAAGCACAAGAAATATCTTCTACCATCTTCAAGCGCACAGAGGTCACTTTCATGTTGATATAAAAAGGTACTGAATAAGAAGCAGGGGGCAGGACTTATTTTGTAAGCACCCAGAAATGAATTAATTTGCTTGAGATTTACACCAAACTTCTGCTGGGAAATTTTTTCATTTATTAATTTTTTTTTTTTTTATGATTATGATTTATAATAATTATTTTTCCTGAACAGAAATCTAAAAATCTGTATCTGTCACTCTGTACTAGATTCCAATAAAACAGTCTAAAGCAGGGTTGCACACTTTTTGAACATGCAAGCTACTTACTAAATTACCACATCAAAATGAACTACCTACTATAAGAATGCATAACTAAAAATATATTTTTTTTTAATGTCATGCGATCTAGCCACAATACCTTTGCTATCGACCGGTAGATCTTGAACGACATTTTGGGCACCCATCGCCTAGAGAGTTTGGGAGATTTGTAGCGCTGTTTCGATTCCCACAAGATAAGTGTATAAACCATTTTCCTGAACATACACACTACATAATGTACACACAATAGCTTTGTTCCTCCAGTTCACTTTGTTTGAGATTTCAAATGACTCTGTGTATTAGCTGAGATCCCATTAGTAAACAACAATAAAAAATAAAAAAACACAGCTAGAAAAAAACCGCCACAGCTTAATTTCTTTGTACTGTTTTACATAACCATCTGTTGCGCTTATTTACAATACAATTTACAATTTTTATGTGCTTTTTAAGCATCCCATTTTACATTTAGACCTTCATTTTCTGTTAAAATAACCTCCACTTGATTCTGGAGTGTGGTTAAGGTTTGTGCTCATTCAGCTACAGGGGCATTTGTAAAGTCAGGTGCTGATGTAGAGTGAAGAGGCTTGTGGTGCAGTCAGTGTGGGGAAAAAAAAGCATCCCAAATGTGTTCAATATGGTTGAGGTCATCTCTCTATAGCAGGCCATTGAAGCTCTTCCTCTCCAACCAATGTAAACCATATATTCATAAAGCTCACTATGTGCACGGGGGATTTGGTAGCTGGAACACGTTTGGGTCTCCTAGTTCAAGTAAAGGGAAAATTTCATTCTACTGCATCCAAAGACATCCTATACGGTTATGTTCCCACAACTTTGTAGGAACAGTTTGGGGGAGACCAACATATGGCTGTAAAAGGTCTAATGTCCCAATACTTAAGTCCCTATTGTGTATTTCTAAACAGCGACTCTGATGTAGATGGCAGATTGATGTGTTTCAAGTACTGTACATCGGTAATTTATACCAGCCTGATAGTTCGATATTGGCGCTTTGCCAACTAACCAGCTAAAAATGAAAAATAATAAAAAGCTATGGAATGTGCTTATTAGGATAATTATGAACTGTTGGATTTTAGCCAGATGAAAAAAAAGTACTGAAGAATGAAGAATATTAAACATTCCAAGGTCATGTCATAGAAAGACACTTAAGCCCAAATGCCACAGATTAGAGTACAAGTCATTCTAATGATGAAAAAAAATTGTAATAAAGGTTTCTCCACTAGGGAGAAGTAGAGAGCAATAAGAGCAGGTTTTTGCTACATGACACATTTGTTGTAAATTCGTTACGTTTTAAATGAAATAAAATCTAAACCAAGTTGCTGTTCTGTACAGATTTGAATTTAATGTATTTAAAAATAGCCTTATTAATAATGGATGTGAAATAAATGTGCAATGTGTTCCTGAACCAGTATTCATCCATCCGTATATTAGTTGTATAGTTTATTTTAATTCTATGATTTCTGCTACTATATAAGCAGAGCTGTAAAATACAATGGAAGGGCACAAAGTGATTTTTTTTTTTTTATTAACTTAGCTCGCTATTTTAGATTTCCATCGCAAACTTTTTCTATCAATCTGTTCACACAAGCAAGCGATCAAAATTAGTGTGTGCTTAGCACAATGATAAACACTTCCGTATGTTCGATTTACAAGACAAATGGAAAAAATATAGCTAGTCGCTGGTCTAATGAGCTGCCTTTAGCTAAAGAAGTTCATTTAAAATGAATGCATGTGATCGAAGGAGGCATAACAAACACTAGTAATTCCACTGGTATTCTAAATCATGATCCAACGGTGCATGTTTTTTGTCTGCATATTTAATGCAAACATGGATTTAAGAAAAACTATTATATTAAGGCAGGTTTTGTATAAAGTACAACTGGATTTATCAGAATAGAACACAATCACAACCACACCCACAACAAGAAGCCACGCCCCAGAATCTCATGCATCGCAATTCTTTAATTAAGCAAACAGAAACTCAGTGTGACTGATGCAACACACACACACACACACACACACACACACACACACACACACACACACACACACACACATACTTTTATATCCTTGGTCCTAAGTTGCAATTACTTAATAAATAAAGAATGATGTGTGTGTTATCACGTGTGTGTGTGTGTGTGTGTGTGTGTGTGTGTGTGTGTGTGTGAATAAAGAATGATGTGTGTGTTATCACGTGTGTGTGTGTGTGTGTGTGTGTGTGTGTGTTGTGTGTGTGTGTGTGTGTGTGTGTATGGGTGTATGGGTGTCTGGGGGATACAATATGTTTTAATACCTTTGGTTTGTCCTCACAAGGAATATCATAGTTTTGGCTTTTTGGCTTCATGTGAACCATTGACTAGTCTCTATGATTAAAAAGTGTACAAACAAATTAATAAAAAAGAAATAAAAAAAAGGTATTGGTTTAAAAAGTAGGCATGACAGTAGGCATGACAGTGGATGACAAGGGCAGTGAGACGTGTGTGTAAGCACAGTGAAAGCCCATGTACAACAAAGCCTACTGTCGAAATATTATATTTGTATATATATATAAAAATAACTACTTCCAAGCTCCTGGAACAGACTTTAAGGAATATATATGTATGTATATAGAGAGAGAGAGAGAGAGAGAGAGATTATTGCACCAATCTTTGTTCCATCATCTCGCCTCAGTCAGGACTAAAATTAAACCGGATCTCTCTTACTGTCACATGTGTAAACGAGTAGAGGACCTTGGTGTTTTAACACGCACGAGCCTCAATAAGCATGCATTAGCAAATCCAGTCCATACATTGCTACTGTACAAGTGCATATGTGCAAATTAACACCACCATCACTAACAGCACGTTAAAGCCTACAGTACATGCATGTTACAGTATACACTGTAGCTATTGTAATACTCTATTATTATTATTATTAATAATATTATTTTTATTATTATTATTATTATTATGGTCTGGAAAACGATTTGGAAAAGGATGCATCAGTTGCAAAATTTGCTCACTCGCAGCACAACTTTATTCCAATCCGTGCAAAAAAAGATGCCTCCTTCAAATAAAGTTATATGTTTTGCTTGCTTTTTATTTATTTGTTTTTGAAAGAAGAAGAAAAATCACGCGCGTGTGCACCACTTCGGTACTTTTTGCGAAAGAAGGAAATAACTCTGACCTTTGCAGCAGGACAGCCGGACACAGCCGAGCATCAGGAAGAGTTTGACGAGAAATACGAAAGGTAAATCCATGCTGGAGCTGCTCTTGCGCGCGCGCTCTACGGCTGTGTTTCTTTCCAGCGTTCCGCAGCACTCACGCGCTCCTCCACAAGAGGAATGAGCAGCGCGCGACTCTCTCCACGCCGCTACTGACATAACCGAAGCGCGTGCGTGGGGCATGTACCTCTTAGGCCACGCCTCCGAGCAGAGGGCGATGCAGTTTCGGCGTGTACGCGCGTCAGCTCACCAGAGGCGCTAAGAGGGTGCGCGATTTAGTCGTGGTCCGTGTCAGCAGGAACGCTCCCTGCTTCGAGATCATATTTAACAGAGCACAATGCTGAATATGTAGTACACCGTATCTCTGTTAAGCCATTCGGACTCTGATTTATAGTTATCCCTCTTTCTCTTTCGTACACTTCTGCCTGTGCTGGTCCATCTTTCCTCTATCTGTCTCCTCAGTCAGTGCTGAGAAATCATACACTAAAACAGCAGCTCACATTGTTCTTGTGACAATACATGTGACATTTTACATTAATGAGATCAGCTTACATCAATGTGTTCAGTTAACATCGAGATCAGCAAATGTTACTGTGATTATCTAATCTGACTACAATGAACTAAAGTTATTGGTTTCAGATAACTTTGCTGTGATCAGTTAACAATATTGATGATGATCATTATGATAACCTGTTCTTACTGTGATCAACTAATATAATAAGGATCAGCTAACATTACGGCGATCAGTAATGTAGTGTATTGGTTGAGTATTGTAATGGTGGGGTTCCTTTAAGAGGACTGAGAGGGTGTTACTAGTTTCCTCCTGGGAAGGTGATATGCAATGTTTAGTGTCTTCCTAGCACAGGCTGAATTAGGACGTGTGTAAAATGCAGCACAATGTTCAGTAACGGTTTCTAAGATCATGACTGACTACTCCTGTCATTCAAAGATTTTACAACTGCAACGAGCAAATTCAAACCGACAGTGTGCAGATAAGTCTATATAAGTAAAGGATATACGAATACGTTAAAAGAATGGAATGTTTTTTTATTTTATGCAAATGACAGCGAGGATGATGCAAAGAATCTTTCCATGCTGCTCAGTGTCTGTGAAGCACAAACATATTCCACTTTACGTTCGGTGCTCGCCCCAACTTAGCCGTCTGCGGGGACTTATGCTAACATTGTAGCTGCCTTAAAACGCCATTAAAGCCCAGCATCATCAGTTTGTTATCATAAAAACATACCGAATAAAACCATCTCTTACAATATTGCTTAACTTTGACGTTTGTCTGTGCAGTGTGCTTTTGGAGATCGGTTAGATGCCATGCTTGCGTGATGGAGTTGTGTGCAGGGTTGTGGGTGAAACACTACTACAGCGACGCTTACTGGCTAAACCAATTTAAGGAGGCAGAGAAAAAGGTGTTGGTTGCTGAAACAGCATAGATGGATCCTAGTCTGCTTCATCAATGAAAAAAACGAACCATCACCTGAAGACAATGTGCATTATGCGGCCTATACACACACATCAGCACACAAGATAGCAGCTACCAAAGACAATAAAAGACATCATGAACCTTGTTACAGATGTGGGGACCAGCACATCCCACAAGGTTGCAAGTTTTGCACTGTTGTATGCCATTACTGTAAAAACAAAAAACAAAAGGACACATAGCCCAGGTGTGTTTAACAAAGACTAGACACAGTAATGACCAGGATTCAGTTGGCACCACAGCAAAATGGCATACAAACATTATAACTACAAAAAAAGAGCGGAATTAGTGCTCTGTTTACAGCACCTACTTCTAATTCAAAAAAGAGGTGACAAGCCATATCTGGCCACTATTATACTGAACAAACGAGCACACCCAATGGAAGTGGACTCAGGAGCAGCATGGGTTTCTCAACCCTCTGAAATGCATGCAGACGAGGGAATACTGAAGCAGTGGTCACAGATAACCTGTGGAAATGAAAGGGGAAAATGTTTGTGGACACAGCTATTAAGCCTGATGTGTATCCCATACTTAAGGATGACATTCTAATTTTAGGCAAAACCATGGAGGAACACAACGCACAGTAACTTAAATACTTTGCTGAAGCTGGGTTATAACTAAAAAATAAAAAAATACATTTTTGCAGTTACTCAAGTGGAATTTTTGGGGCTTCATATGGATAAGGATTGCATCAAACAGACCTGTAAAAGAGTGGAAGCTATTCAAAATGCCCTGGCCCAACAGAACAAAACAAAGCTCCAGGCATTCTTGGGGCTACTTAACTTTTACAGCTGTTTTCCTTACAATAAGGCTGCTGTTCTGGAACCCCTGCATCTCCCTCTTGACCAGCCTGCCCCTTGGCAGTGGGAAGCAAAACAGCAGGTAGTATATGTTCAAGTGAAAATGTTGCTGCAAATGGATAAGGTACAGGTGCGTCGATGCTTCGCCTTATGAACTTGGGCTCTATGTTCCACATGGATCATGATGGCTAGGAGAGGCATATTTGTTTTGCTTTCAGAACAATGAGCACCACTGAATGGAATTATGCCCAAATCGATAAGGGGGCATTTTTCGATGGTTTTTGCTGTCAGAACGTTTCACCATTATCTTGCAGGCCACCACTTTGTCATTCTCACAGACCACAAACTCCTGCTTAAACACCATTCTAAGCCTATGCCTACCATTTTTTCACCATTAAAAAAATACAAATAATTTTTTTGCAGTTACTCAAGTGGAATTTTTGGGGCTTCATATGGATAAGGATTTCATCAAACAGACCTGTAAAAAAGTGGAAGCTATTCAAAATGCCCTAGCCCAACAGAACAAAACAAAGCTCCAGGCATTCTTGGGGCTACTTAACTTTTACAGCTGTTTTCCTTACAATAAGGCTACTGTTATGGAACCCCTGCATCTCCCTCTTGACCAGCCGTGCCCCTTGGCAGTGGGAAGCAAAACAGTTGGTAGTATATGTTCAGGTGAAAATGTTGCTGCAAATGGATAAGGTACAGGTGCGTCAATGCTTTGCCTTATGGACTTGGGCTCTATGTTCCACATGGATCATGATGGCTAGGAGAGGCATATTTGTTTTGCTTTCAGAACAATGAGCACCACTGAATGGAATTATGCCCAAATCGATAAGGGGGCATTTTTCGATGGTTTTTGCTGTCAGAACGTTTCACCATTATCTTGCAGGCCACCACTTTGTCATTCTCACAGACCACAAACTCCTGCTTAAACACCATTCTAAGCCTATGCCTACCATTTTTTCACCATGTATACTCCGTTGAAGTTTGATCATTGGAGCTTACCACTATGAGCTGTGCTACAGACTTGGCAAACACATAGGAAATGCTGATGCCCTGAGTTGCTTACCCTTGCCGGTATCTGATGCTGTTATGCCACCGCCTTTAAAAGTATTGCTGCTTTGAAATGGTGCTAGATGCACCAATGCATGCTGACTAATTAAAATCCTAACTCTTAAGCACCCAGTTAGCTGGTTCAGACTTTTTTTTGCGCTGCAACAAACTTTTCGCACATAAGTACTGTGCCTATAGGTAAGCTGTGTGGTTGTTCCTAGCTTGGCGAGAAGGGAGGTACTTTGGGAACGCTTCCCCGTTGTCCATGCTCTAAAGCACATGTGTAATCAATCCAATGGGAATCGCGGCATCACCGGCGGGGTGACATCATGACCAGAAGGCTATAAAAAGCACATCAAGTGAAACCGTCGTTAGCTTCTGTTTGTTCATAAAGCGCTCTATGTGTGTATGTCTTTCTGGTAAGTGGTAAATATTTGAAAAAAAATATAAGAAAAAAATTAATATCAAGCATTAAATGTAAGCACTCTTTATGGCTGTGTGTTTTACCTTGCACCCGCAATATTACTGGGGAAATACACACAACCTGTTTGTTGCTTGCTTGGGAGCGGAGCATGCTAGGTCCGTTCTCAGTTGGCTCACGCAGATTGTGCTCTCTTCTGGTTCTGGTCTGGAGACGGGCTTGTCTGTTTTGCCCTGCTAGGACCAGCATTTAGTCACAAGGTTCAAAAGAAACACGCCTTTTGGCAGTTTCTGCCCTTTGCAATAAGAACGCTTAGCTCCACCTCTCTTCCTTTAAGGAGGGGGAGGAATGGAGGTCTACAAGCCCTCAGAGACTGATCAGGTAGTCCTTTTTGAGGAGCCAATAGAGGTAGTGAGCCGTGCCCTAGTCAAGCTGGAAATAAATGGGCAGCCTCTAAGACCTCTTGAGTGTCCCTACAGGACATCTGCAACGGTGCGGGCTGGTCTGCCCCACTGACCTTTGTCAGGTTTCTAGCCTTGAATTCTCTGCCACTCCTGGCCCCTCTGACCTTCGCAATAGCTGTGCACTTCCATACTAGGCAGGGAATAGTCAGTCTGGCAGGATTGGACTTTCGTTCCCAAAGTGTTGTTGACGCAGGTCTAGTTCCTGAAGGAAAATATCTCCAGGTAACGCTGCGTAATTTTTATAGCTGACGTCACCCCACCGGTGATGCCGCGCTTCTTATTGGACTGATTACACACGTGATTCAGAGCGTGGACAAATCAGAAGCATTTTCAAAGCGCTGTTGACGCAGCGTCTCATCTCGGGGGGACCCATGGTAACATATGTAATATGGAGACGTTTCTTGCTGTCACGGCATGCCACACCCAGTTTATACCAGGGAAAAGTCCTGCTGAGTTGCTTCTGAAGCACTGTTGATATGCTTCACAGACAGGAAGCTTAAAAATGAGTGCTCAAAAGTGCCTTGTTACTGTAAGAAAGTTTGGACCAAATAACTTGGTGTACATGAAAAGTGACACCAAAGATTCTAAGTGGATACCAGGCGTCATCATTGATGTCACAGGCCAATTATCATACAAGGTCAGGACTGGTGATGGGTAGGTGCACTGAAGGCATGTTGATTAGCTGCTGGACAGGGTGGCGCCTTCAGGAGACAAATCAAGGTTCAAGTCAGGTGGCTACACTGTCCTTCTGCCGGACACCGCAGTGGTAGACAGCTCTAAATTACAGCCACTTATTGCAGAGGAGGAAACACCTAGTGGAGAGCTTACTGGGGCTAAAGGGTGTCTGAGTTTGATGCTCCTAGGAGGTACCCTGTATAAGAGCACAGGCAATAAAAAGGATTTCAGATTTTGTGGACTGGGGGAAAATGGGTGTAGTGTATTGGTTGTCAAGTCAAGAAGTCAAGAAGCTTTTATTGTAATTTCAACCATATATAGCTGACGCATTACACAGTAAAATAAAACAATGTTCCTACTGAGTACTACATACAACAACAATCACAGAAACACAGGGCTTAGGACTAGTGTCTTCGTATTGTTTTGTAATGGTGCGGTTCCTTTATGAGGAATGGGAAGGTGTTACTAGTTTCCTTCTGGAGAAGTGATGTGCAATGTTAAGTCTGTTCCTAGCAGGGGCTGAGTTTAAATGTGTGTAACATGCAGCACTATGTTCAGTAAAGGTTGCTAAGATCATGACTGACGACTCCTGTCATTCAAGTATCTTACAAGTAACATTACTATAATCATTAAATATTACTGTGATAACCTGTTATTACTGTGACCAGTTAAAATTATTGAGATCAGCTCACATTACTACAATCCTCAAATGTTACTGTGATTACTTGACCTTAGAGAATCAGCTAAAGATATTGGGATGAGATAACATCACTGTGATCAGTTAGCATTACTATGTTAAATATAATTTATTGTGATTCCCTGACCTTACTACAATCGGCAAAGTTTATTGGGATCAGCTAACAAAACTGTGATCAGTTAACATCACTGCGATTAGCAAATGTTACTGTGATAATTTGACCGTGATCAGCTAAAGGAATTGAGATCAGCTTACATCACTGTGACCAGTTAACATAACTACATTTAGCAAATTTTACTGTGATAACCTGTTGTTACTGTGATCAGCTAAAACTATTGTGATCAGCTAACATCACTGTGGTCAATTAACATTACTACAATTAACACATTTTACAGTGATAATCTGTTCTTAATGTAAACAGCTAAAACAATAAAGTAAGCTCAAATTACTGTGATCAGTTAACAGTACTACGATCAGCAAATTCTACTGAGATAACCTGGTCTCACTGTGACCAGTAACATTACTACAATCAGCAATTGTAACATTACTACAATATAACCATGATAACCTGTTCTTACTGTGATTATCTAATATCACTATTAGCAGTTAACATTACTACAATCAGCAAATTTTACTATAATGAACTGACCTGACTAAAAACAAAAAATCATTAACATGATCAGGTAACTTTACTTGACTAAACTAACAAAAATAAAGATTTATATGATCGCTTAAACTTATTAAGGTCTGGTAATGGTATTGCTTATTGTATGGATCAGCTAAAGTAATTGGGATCAGCTAAAATTGCTGAAAATAAGGCTGCTGTAATTACATCATCTTACTGTGATTACAGATATAATAATACATTTGAAAAACTTTCAAAATGTGACTAAAATCTGCCAGGAGGAGGAAGCATGACAGCCATTAAAATATTACTTCTGTGCTGGGGTGCCAATCATTAAAAAAAATAATAATAATTGTTTTGCAAAAGAAATGACATAACAATAGCAATTGGGAGAAGGAAGTAAAAAAATAGAACAGTCAGTTCACAATCAAAATATCTGTACTCTGTCACATCTGTTTTTGACAGATTGGTACATCTGGATACTGATATATTTAACTTACTCTATTTATTCTCAAATTTGCTCAAAATCTGTCAGAATAAATAAAGATCATTGGTGAACAATGGTTTTTACTAAAGTACTGTTGGATTGAGTTTTGGGGTGTTCAATTACGTTCAGGTCCTTGGATTTGAACCACTGTATTGTATATTTGGCAGTACACATAGGGTTGTTGTCCTGTTGGATAATGAACCATCATGCCTGGTAAACTGGTGCAGGTTTCCTTCAGGCTTACCCCTAAAAAAAAAAGACAAAAAATGCAGACTAAAAATAGCATCCTGCCAACATACCACCATTATCATGCTTTACTGTGGGGTTGCTGACTGCTGAGAGCTCAATATGACATATTGTCTTTGCAGACTAGAGCAATTTCCTAGCAACCCACAAACACATACAACCACCACCATGCTTCAGTGTTGGCTTGCTGATTCATGAAGCTTCAACAATAAATATTTCTTATGCGGACAGGACCCGTTTTTTTTCTATAACTGCTTCATGTTTTGCTCTAACTGTTATGCCCTTAACTGTGACCAGTTTCCTTTCTATTGATGAAAGGTTTCCCTACAACTTGAGACAACCAGGACCTTGCTTTACTGTGAGGATTCTTTTTGCTGAATATTCAACATGAACCATTTAATGTGGCTTATTTAAAATAATAATAGTTATTCTCCCTGCTATTCGTCAAGAAAGTAAAAAAAATGTGGGGGTCCAGGCTGTGGATCTCTATATTATTCAGAGTTACACATGGCCTCTTGGTTGCTTCTCTAACGAATGCCATTTTTACTGACTTTGGTGTTTTTTCCTCTATCCGTCCATCCATTCATCCATTTACCAATCCACCCTCAAATAGTAATGTGTTAAACTAATGGCGTGGATGGTTTTATTTTCATTCAAGTAGAACAAGATTCCCTGTCTTTGTTCCACTGCAATGATTTATGATTTAAGATTTGCATCTCCATCTGTTAAACTGGTGTCAAGCCCTCAGGTTAAATCTGACGGCATTAATAAACATGGCAACACAAGGCTTTAACATCATTCATTTCGATTAAATCTATGAACAAACTCTACAAAATTAATGTCAAATGCCCTTTCATTACCCACATAAACGTACCCTTCTGTTTATTCACTCTGAATTATTTAACGGATATTAAGCTGTTGGGAAATACAGCCAAACTGTAAGTTGTGTGTGTGTTATCTTGAGCTTGTGAAGGATGTTTAGAGAAATAAACAGAAATAAACTAAAAACATTGTTAATGAATAGCATATTGGAATAGACTGTCATAACAAAGCGTCAGTGTGGCGCAAATCGATAGGCATCACATCGGGGTTCCGATGTTTCTAGAGCTGGGAAAGGGTGAAACACACTTACACAAGCAGACCGCATCTGCAGGAGAGAACTACTCAAAACCACCTAACCTGTTAACCTGACACACTCAACAATATGCACACACTCAGGAAGCAGCGTGTGCTGTGTGCTGTTGAAAGAAAAGGACAGGTTTGGTTTGGGGGAAGCGTTAGGTAACTAATAGGCTTCAATTATTATGGCATGCTAGTAAACCAGAGATACTAAAAGAAAACAAGCGTGACAGTGGTCAAAAGTACAAACCAAATTACAAAAATGTTGGGACGCTGTGTAAAATATAATTAAACATATCATGCAATGATTTGCAAATCTTATAAGTCTATATATTAGTTGAACACAGAAAACATATTAAAAGCTAGAACTTTGAAAATGTGTCATTTTAAGGAAAAAATAAGGTAATATTGAATTTGATGGCCACAACACATCTCAAAAAACAGGGACAGGGGAAACAAAAGGTGGATTAGCAACTGTTATATAAAATAAATAGCTGGAGGAACATTTTCAACTAATTAGGTTAATTGGCAACAGGTCAGTACAATGATTGGGTATAAAAAGAGTATCTTAGAGATGCAGAGTTTCTCTGAATGAAAGCTGGGCAGAGGTTCAATAATCTGTGAAAAAAGCTATGTTTACTAATTGTGGAACAAGTTCAATATAATGTTCCTCATCATAAAATATCGAAGATCTTTAATATCTTATCATCTACATAATCTCTGTGAGCAAGGGACAAGGACAAACAAAAGACTCTGGTAAAATATCAAAACGAGTTACTTTAGCATCTTCTTGCAGTACAGTACAGTATAGTATAGTAGAATACACTGGAGTAGAGTGGAGTATAGTAGAACACACTGGGTTGATTTAAATAAAAGGGAGTAGAATACAATATAGTGCAGTAGATTGGAGTATAGTATAGTATAGTAAACTAAAATCGATTGGAATCAAGTCAAGCAAAAAACTAGTACTTTAAATGTGCACAGAAAACTTGAAAAATGCGCATGATACATAATAAGACATTTTAAAATCCTTTAACTTTTACATTTTGACAAGAAATAACTTGGGGTCATGTAATAAGATTGTGGGAGGTGTGACATAGCACATGTTTTGCAGTTTAAATGTGAAAATGTAAAATTACAATGATACATTTAGAATGGAAGCTGTCAAACCAACAATTATACATTTGTTACCTTAGAAACAATGTGTAGAAGTTCTAAAATTTGAAGGCTCTGTCTTTCTCTCTTTTTCTCTCTCTCTCTCTTTCTCTCTCTTCCTCTCTTGCACGTGTGCGCACACACACACACACACACACACACACATATACACACACACTCTCTCCCTATTATTCCAATGTGTAGCACAACACCTGAATAGACAGCTTTGAGTGCTGAAAGATACAGAATAATTGGCTAAAACATAATTTCTAGCAATATCACCAAATTATTTTCTTTTCTTTTTTGCATGAAGATTTTACTGCTAAAAGATTTCAATTTGCAGGTGTTTACTTTAGAGTTTTGTCCCAAGGAAAGCAGAAAAATACTTTATTTTTGAAGATGTTATGTACAAATTAATTAAAGCAGTTTGTATTTTTTTCTACGTAGAAGAATACTTTCCGATACAGGCCTATGAAAAATCTTAAGAAAACACCAATACAAAAATAATGTGTTGTACTTTTTTTTTTAGCCCAAAAAAAATGAGACTGTGTGTACATAAGTATGTATCCCTATAGAAGATAGAAGAAATAGAAGAAAGGAGTCTGAGGAAAAGTTGAAACTACCATACAAAGCTTTAAAGAAAAATGTATTGAAACACTTCTGGGAAAGTTGCGAGGTTTTCAGAAAACTTCCACAATAATAATAATAAAAAAAAATTAAATAACAGTGTTTTGGCACTGAATGGGGAAAAAATTATTTTATTGTTTGTTTATTTTTTTCACGCCAAAACAATGATATGGATGACCACGAAATTGTGGTCTGCATGCATTGTCATTAATTTCAATTTTTTGTGTTTTTAGAGAAAAGCTCTCGGTCCAATCATGGCCATTTTTTGGTTTTAAGCACATATAGAAAAATGGAAATTAATATTTAACAGTCCTAAACAAATAGAGTGGCACTGCCTTATACTCCTAAAACATCTAACGCAGAGGTTTCCAAATTTTTTGTATGAAGGGCTAAAAATCAATCTTGAATCTTTTTTTAACCTACTGTATTATATTAAAACTAAAGTTGTAATGCCAGCATTATTATTCCACTGTATAAAATTCTTTTTTAACATTTTCCCAACAGCAAACACAGATCCTCTTCTTTTGCAGTACCCGAACGAGTCTCAATGTCAACCAGTTCTTGAAAATGTTAATTTACACCACATAAAAATACTAACTGATGAGTGGAAGCAGATATATTAGTGCTCTCATCATATGCTATTGAAAAGGCTAAAAAGTAAGTTGCTTTGATTGGCTCGCCAAAAACATTTGGCTCTGAGAAGGGCATACTGCTTTTGCAGCCACCACAAGGCATTCTTTGAAAAACTTTCCAGTAGCAAAAGCTCTTTTACTTTTAGCAATTAGTGCAGAAATCTAATAGCTGGCCTATGTGGCACTTTCTTGAGCCAATAAAGGAGATAGTAGCACTCTCTGTCAGATCGAAGTTTAGCAAGCATCTTTTTATTATTCGAAAACAGTGTCTGACTGTTTGCAAACAAAACAAACTGCCTTAAACTGACTTCAGTAAATAAAAAAAATCATCTTGTCAAACTTTTAAAAAATGTTCTGTTGTCTGTTTGCCATTGCCACAATCTGTCCATAATCAGCTAGTAGTTGTGTGTCACAACTGTCACAAAGCCCGCCGCTTTAAGTACAAATGTACAGTGCATTCCAAAAGTATTCATACCCCTTAAATGTTTCTACATTTTGTCACGTTATAGTCAAACTTAAATGCATTTTATTGTGATTTTATGTGATAGACCAACACAAAGTATTGCATAATTGTGAAGTGGAAGGAAAATGATACATGGTGTTAAAGATTTTTTATAAATAAAAATCTGAAAAGTGTGGCATGCATATGTATTCATCCCCCAGAGTCAATACTTTGTCAAACCACCTTTTGCTGCAATTACAGCTGCAAGTCATTTTGGGGTATAACCAACTTTGCACATCTAGAGATTGTGATTTTTGCCCCTTCTTCTTTGCAAAACAGCTCCAGGTGAATCAGATTGGATGGAGAACGTCTGTAAACAGTAATTTTTTAAGTCTTGCAAAAGATTCTTAATTGAACTTAGGTCTGGACTTTGACTGGGCCATTCTAAAAAAGAAATATGCTTTGATCTCAACCATTTCATTATTGCTCTGGCTGTATATTTAGGGTCGTTGTCCTACTGGAAGGTGAACCTCTGCCACAGTCTTTTGCAGCCTTTAATAGTTTTTATTCCAGGATTGCCCTGTATTCTGCTCCATCCATCTTCCCATCAACTTTGACCAGCATCCCTGTCCCTGCTGAAGAAAAGCATCCCCACTGCATGATGATGCCACTACTATGTTCCACAGTGGGGATGGTGTGTTCAGGCTGATGTGCGGTGTTAGGTTTCCATTTGGTGTTTCGTGTTTGGCCTTATCTGACCACAGCACATTCCACATGTTTGCTGTGTCCACTACATGGCTTGTGGCAAACTACAAACGAGACTTTTTTTTTTTTTTTTTGTCAACGATGGCTTTCTTCTTCCACTCTTCCATAATAGCTAGATAGGTGGAGTGCACGACTAATAGTTGTGATGTGGACAGACTGAGCACCTGAGCTGTGGATCTCTGCAGCTCCTTCAGAGTTACCATCTGCTTCTTGGATTAATGCTCTTCTTGCCCGGCCTGTCAGTTTAGGTGGACGGCCATGTCTTGTTAGGTTATGACATACTTTTTCCATTTTCAGATGATAGATTGAACAGTGCTCCATGAGCTGTTTAAAGTTTGGTATATGTTTTTATAACTTAACCCTGCTTTAAACTTCTCCACAATTTAATCCCTGACCTATCTGGTGTGTTCTTTAGGCTTAATGATGCAGTTTGCTCACTAATGTGTTCTAACAAACCTCTAAGGCCTTCACAGAACAGCTGTGAATATACTGGGATTTAAGTACACACAGGTAGACTCTAATTACGAATTAGGTGACTTCTGAAGGCAGTTGATTGCACTGGATTTTATTAAGCGGTATCAAAGTAAAGGGGGCTCAATACATATGCACACCACACTTTTAGATTTTTATTTGTAGAAAAATCTAAACACAGTGAATCATCCGCATGTTTTGATTTGGCACCCTGTTTTTATGCTGGATGCCCTTCCTAACACAACCCTCCCCATTTATCCGGGCTTGGGACCGTAGTGCAATGGCTTGTG
Organism: Silurus asotus; assembly: GCA_024362625.1. NCBI lineage: Eukaryota > Metazoa > Chordata > Actinopteri > Siluriformes > Siluridae > Silurus > Silurus asotus. The sequence goes on from MU551584.1 coordinate 2,751,517, forward strand.
CAACCCTAATGGCTGGGGTTGGTTCCCTGACCACCAGGGAACCATTTAAGTTTGTGGTTATACGTGACTAAATGTGGAAATATTCAAGGTGTATGAATACAATGCACTGTATATAACATAAAAATCACTTATCCTCTACATTCTATTTTAATTCTAAACTTTTTGCAGTTTAAAAATAAAACAAAAATGTTACAGTATTGTCTAAATTAGAAATAAAGGTCTGTGTCAGAGGAATTTTTTGTTGCCTTTTATCCTCTTCACATGATGGACCAAATCAAAGGTTCACTACAGGCCAACTTTAACCCACAGGCCCCAGTTTGGATATCTCTGTTCTAGGCACAGTGGTTAAAGATGACATCTAAAACAGGTGAACACAGTAAGACAACTAGACAAAAACAAAAAGCCAACCAGCCTACAACTCCAGTTCCAAAAAAAGTTAGGACCTTGCATAAAATGTAAATGAAAACAGTAGGCAATGATTTGCAAATCTCATGAACCCATATTTTATTACATTAGCAGATAGAAAACCTCAGAATGTACCATGTTAAAGAAAAAGAAAGGTAATTTTGAATTTGCTGGCCACAACAGATCTCAAAAATTTTAGAAAAGTGTAAAAAAAATAAAATAAATAAATAACCTTTAGGTACATTTTAGGTTAATTGGCAACAGGTCTGTAAACATGATTGGGTATAAAAAGAGTATCTGCAAAAAAAAAAAAATTTATATTAAAAGAATTTGGGTGTAAATCAATATCCTGATTTTCTGTGAAGGAAATGACTGCACGGGCCCAGAAACACCTCCTGAAATCCTTGTCTGTAAACACAGCTTTCCATGTCATCCACACATACAGGGTAAAGCTTTTTCAGGGAAAGCCTCGCCTTTGTCATGATGCTTCAGTGTAATTTAGTTTCATTTTGGAGCATGATAAAACAAAAAATATGACAAAGAAGTTCTAGGACCAGCAAGAACACTGTATCAGATCTGTATCAATTGGGACAGCATTCCTCTCCCAAAACTACAGCATCTGCTCTCCTCAGTTCTCAGATGTATACCAACTATTGTTAAAATAAGATATGATACCCAGTGGTAAATACGGCCCTGTCGTAAATGCTTTTTCGAGTCGAAGCTTTCATATCCAAAATTACCTTATTTCTTCCTAAAATTGATACACTTCCTCTGTTTAAACATTTGAAGTTTTCTATGTTATATTAAAATCAAATATGGATTTATGAGATTTGCAAATCATCACATTCTGTTTATTATACATTTTATGCAGTGTCCCTATTTTGTAAATAGTGTTGTAATTAAAGCACGTAAATGTGAAGGTCAGTCATTTGTTGAGGAGAGGAAATATTTCTTTCAATATTAAAAAAAAAAAGTTATTTCTTTAACTGACTGGGATTTGAGCACCCTTACAGCCACACATTTCACTTCTAAGCTGAGAAAGTAATTAAGGATGACATAAAACAGGTGAACACAGTAAGGCAGCAGGCATTAATGCAACTAACCAATTAAAAAGATAAATATAAAAATGGGTTTGAAGGACATTTGTTGCATTTGTTGAGAAGAGAAATTCATGACTTAACCTGTGATTTCTTTCCACATACCACAATATAAAAAAGAAGTAAAAATTATGTGATCTAAAATGATGATGTGGGCTAGAAATGCAAAACATTTTAGAGGGCAGGTGGCTTCCAAGCTGCTCCGAGAAAATTCACAGGAAAAAGCAAAAATGATGACGAACCTTGAAACGCTTTAGGAGGGTAGAAATATCAAAATCACAAGATTTACAAGCAAGCATCTACTTTGCCTCAATCATGCTCTGTGTTCACACTCATTGCACAGGCACCTGAGCGAATAATTAAAAAACCTTTGAGTACAGATTTGATGTGTGAGACATTTTTTTATGTTTGTTTTTGTTTTTGTATTTTTTTTATCTGGGCTTTTAACTCACAGCCTCACAGTCCACTGCTGACAGATGGCTCACACACACACCACAATCACTGGACTGCTTAATGGACATATCAAGTGTCCTCGTAGCTGGAAAAAGCTATTAAACAATACAAGAGGAACTTGAGCAGCGCACCGGGAGAACACAAGCCTCAAAAGGGTAGCTGCCTTCAGAGAACACAGCAAGGATTGTCCATTATGGAAAGTTTGCCTTGGATACATGTTACCTGCCCTGGCATTTGTTCAAAACTACAAAGGCTAATTGTCACTAGTTTAATGGCCAGAAAGATTGAATAACAAGGTAACTTTGAGAAAAAAAATTCCCAAGACCTCAGTTGAAAAATGGTTTTCAGAACCTTATTATTAATAGTTTTCTTAACAACCTTATATTGTGGGAAATAACATCATCAGGTGGAACAATGCCATGAATGAAATGGTGAACGTAGCCTCTCTTTTTCAGAACCAGAAATTAGATCTTGAGACAATGCTTGTGATAAAAAAAACATAAGCTGTGACATGATGGTGTGAAAAAGAAATTATACAATATACCATTTCACTCCGAGTTATGTTTTGGAACATTGTTTAAAGTCAGCCCTTGTAATTGCTTATATATTATAGCTAGAAATATTTGTTTACCCTCACTACCACCCTTCCTTTTTTAGGGTAACAAAATCCTCTGTCCTGAAGAATTTTTTTCATCCTATGGAGGAATTTGCACCCCCCACCACACACACACACACACACACACACGCACACACACACAAATTCCTTTTTGAAGACTGTAATATGAATCAGTTGAGTATGACACAATAAGATGTTAGAAACTACCATTATCATTAACCTGTTATGGAAAATCAATTCCTTTTGACTTGTTCTTACAATAGTTCATTTAGAAACAATCAAGAACCACCAAAACCACAAAAAAAACCATACTAGAGCTACACTTATTCATTCTTAATTTTTTGAAAATTATGCAAAAGTGAATTTTAGGCATGAGAACAAGTGAGAATTTTGACTTTAATGAATGTTCAGCTGTGGATTGGTCTTATACTGTAGCATGGGATTACAGCATTACTATATAACTGCTTAATAGCCTAGGGGTTTAGATGTTGGGCTTTGATTAAAAAGGTTATGGAATTGATTCCCAACATCAAGTTGCTACAGTGGGGCCTTTAACCCTTTAACCACTCAGTTATACATAAAAAAGGGATAAATGTAAGTCTCTCTGGTTAAGGTCATTTGACTATATGGCTGTATGCCATAAATGTAATTTTTTTAATGAAAAAACTCCTGAAACCAAATTTTTTTACATCTCTCAGGCAAACAAGAAAGGGCTAGTGGAGGAGTTCTGATTCAGCTGGATCCCCGACCTATGTTATGCACACACATATGAATAAACACTTTCACCTTAGCACTCTAAACACACTCACACATCCTGCAGTCTGATTGAGTTGCTGTGTATACACCCAGCCCAGTGATGAGAAAGTAAATAGCTTATTTGTCTCTCAGGTCTGGTATAGAGAGAGAGGTCTTTCCATACATCTGTGCAGAAGTGTGTGTGTGTTTGGCATTAGATGAATCAGGAAAGGAAAGGAAGGATGAAGAGAGTGCTGGTTAATTGGTATGCATATTTCTACTTAAAAGCACAGAAGAGAAGAGGAGTGGAAAGGGGCAGAGAGTGATGTGGTGTCAGAGAGAAAAAAAAAGAAAAGTAAATGAAAGCATTGCGGCAGCTTCAAGTCTGACTTTGGTGTGTCATTATTTATTTATACACATGTGTTTTGAGTGTTGGGCCAAATTTCTAACATGCTCTTAGGGCATAGTGTGAAAAAATAAAAGATGCACCATTTTCACTATAGCAGCAACTCTGATTGGATGGGATGACAATTTTGTGGAGCAGAAATTATTATTGTTTTAGATAATACAATATTTTTTGTTTACATCTGTTTTTTCTTTATGAACAAACAAACACACAAATGAAAAGTTAGGTATAAATTATTAAATAACTGAATTAATAATGAATAAATGAAATAGCTACGAAGTGAACAAATAGTTACAGCACAGATAATAAACTAAAATAGACAATAATATTGACCAATCAATAGTTAAATAAACAAACAAATACAAATGAAAAACAAGTAGCTTTTAAATCATCAAAGTTAAGCAAAATTTCATTTTTTCATTTTTGCTATAGGAACAAGTAAATAAGTTTGTAAGTAAACAAACAAACAAACGGTTGTACAAATACATAGATACATTATAAACATAAAATTAATAAATAAAAATAAATACAATGATAAATATGATTGTGATCATACTCTATTGAGTATGCATTAACATAATACTCCATTTCATCTTTGGTATTCAAGGGATTCATCATTGTACAATACGGTGTTTTTTACACACCATGAGAGTAAACTCTAAACCAGGCTGAAGGTGAAGAGGAGGATGGCTTGGATTTGTATCCCTGAATTATAGCTGTTGCTTTTTTTTTTTTTGTCAAATGGCCATTTCCAATGGTAACCCCCCATCCCACAAAACACAGAGGAGGAATTCTGAACGAGTGCTTCGTGAAAGGAATGTAGACGGCCCATGGCCTCTGGAGGAAAGCACAATGTTCCAGTTGAGAGCTTTATTAGGGTCAGTAAGCTGGCACTTTTTTTTCCTGTGATCCAGAATCAGCAATCTTGGATGTGTTCAATGTTTACATGCATAAGACAAACTCATGGATGTGTGGAAATGAAATTTGATTACAATAAATAAAAACAATCCCCCACCACATCAGTATATTCAAAGGCGTACATGATGCCTCTTCGCTGCATCATCTCACCCTACTGTAATCAAAGCCATTTGCATTTCACACACCTCTGCACTCATTAATTCTGAGCCGTTTGCATACAAAACAGTTCGACCATTAATGCTCGACCTGACACTTGTGTTCGTTCTCACTTTTCGTATTGCTGGAGCAAGCAGATAGGTAGATCAGCACAACGTGCCAATGTCGATCACGCTCCAATCCACAGCAAGTGAGCTTGAATTTAACATTCTTTAACATTCCGACTTGTTTTAACAGATATAAGCCCTCTGGAGTTCATGAGGCACCAAGTACACACTCAGTACAAGTCTATTTGTTTAAAGAAAAATCAATGGATAAACTATTAATATAAAACAGTAGCACAGCCTATGTCACAGTTTTAGGGTCAAGGGTTTGATGCTGACTCACTGTGTGTTTATACAAACATAATCCACATGTTTTTTTTTTTTTATATAACTAAAAAAATCTGAATTATGTTTTCCACTTGTACTAAGAGTAGTTAGTGTCAGTGAGTTTTTACTATGTAAAGGATAAAATATATATAAATATTTAATGTAAACCTATGATTTGAATGGTGATGACAGTTATTTATCAACATGTCATAAGTGACTTGTGATATTACCTTTAATATTTCCCTTTTTTGTAAAGAATATACATCTACACTAGTACTTCCAACTTGTGATTCTGAACCCTGTGAAAACTCCATTGCACGCTTGAGAAACAAACTAGTAATTTACCTAACCTGGGATAATATGTAAACACTTTGTGTATTTGATGTAAAGGGGAAAAGGCAGTACAGAGAAGTGACAGGTGCTGCTTGTGTAGAACTTGTATAGAGTTGGGTTATAGGCCTTAATGTCCTTTAGCATCTCTCCTCCATTGCTGTCCAAACCCAATGCGTATATCACTCTGCGGATCAGACACCTCCACAAAGACTGTGAATAAAGACTATCTATAAAGATGTTTTTTTTTAAAGGTGGAACTTTATTTGGTTATATATTTTAAATGTAACATTAAAAAATCAGCAGTCACTTAATGGACATTCGGTGCAACCCAGATGAGAATGGGTTCCCTCTTGAGTCTGACTCCTCTCAAAGTTTCTTCCTTATGCCATCTCAGGAAGTTTTTCCTTGCCACAGTCGCCACCAGCTTGATTATCAGGGACAAACTTACACTTATAAAGAAAATTTTTTATCTGTATAAAGCTGCTTTGAGACAATGTTAATTGGTAAAAGTGCTATACAAATAAAAATTAATTGAACTGAACTTAATTAATAGCATATTCTAAATTAACACATTGTATTACATAACAAATATAGACAAACACAGGAAAATTGTTATTACATAACCTATTGCACATGCAAATTTTGGAAGCTTAATAAAAACTTTGAGAAATTAATACAATTAAATAAATTAAATAAAATCTTAATACTGTTGCATTAAAGTGAAACTTCTCTCACTTACAAAATAATCTTCCACTAGAGATCCATGGAAGATCCAAGTAATATGTAAATGTAATTTTTATAATGTTGTTTTCACAGATAATTTTTTACACTAAATACACACAGTCATTTATCTGAATATTTATTGTATGCTCCACAGGTGACATCCATCCATTCATCCATCCATCCATCCATCCATCCATCCATCCATCCATCCATCCATCCATCCATTTATCTATCCATCCAGTCAATTAAATATAAAATATTTAAAGTAGGGTTTAAAAGTCTAAAACCACTAATGAAAAAAACTATTTTGCATTCAGTTTAAACCTAATTTAACAATTTGCATCAAAGGTTTGTATAAATTCTAATGATCTGTTTAGATCATAGTGTTTTCTGATCATGTGTTTAGTTTCATTAGAAAATCAGACGTTAGAAAAATCTGCTTACAAAAATAATTTAGCTTATATTCATATAGGGACCTAGAAATCATACAGAATATTAAATATCGAAAAAAAATTGTATTAAAGTGCTGTAGATATTCAACATTCTTTTAGGTGGCGGTTGGACAGCATCAAGGATTGGCTCTAAACCCTTTCTTGTTTGCAGTGGTGATGGACAGGTTGACGGAAGAGGTCAGACAGGAGTTTTCATGGACTATGATGTTTGTGGATAATATTGTGATTTGTGGTAAGAGAGATCAACGTGGATGAGAGGTGGAGGTGCACTTTGTAGAGAAGGGGAACAAAAGTCAGTAGGAGAAAAACAGAGTATATGTGTGTGAAAGAGAGGGAGGGGCAGTGGAGTGGAGCGGTTGCAGGGAGAAGAAGTGGTAAAGGTGGAGGAGTTTAGGTACCTGGGGGTCAACTGTGCAAAGTAATGGAGAGTGTGTTAGAAAAGTGAATAAAAGAGTGCAGGCAGGGTGGAGTAAGTGGAGAAGAGTGGCAGGAGTAATTTGTGATAGAAGGGTATCTGCAAATATGAAAGGGAAGGTTTATAGGATGGTGGTGATACCTGCTATGTTGTATAGTTTAGAGACAGTGGAGTAAAAGACAGGAGGTGGAGCTGATGGTAGCAGAATTAAAGATGTTGAAATTTTCATTTGAATTGGCAAGGATGGACAGGATTAGAAACGAGTTCATTAGTGGGACAGCGCATGTAGGATGTTTTGGGGACAAAGTGAGAGAAGTCCGATTGAGATGGTTTGAACATGTGCAGAGGAGGGACATGGGGTATATTAGTAGGAGAATGCTAAGGATGGATCCACCAGAAAGAAGAGAAAGTAGAAGACCAAGGAGGAGGTTTATGGATGTGATAAAGGAAGACATGCAGGTAGTTTGTTTGAAAATAGCAGGTGTAGAGATTGTTTTATTAAGAGTTTTTTTTATGTTTTTTTGTTGTTTTTAAAATACCAGATTTTTCATTGCGTCAGACATCAGAGAACACCAGTTGGGCATTATTTTCTTATAACAAACCCAACCGAACCACCCCTTGATATTTTAGTCAGTAATAATTAATACTTACAATAGACTATGCTACTTTGTTACTTGTTGTTCAAAAATATTAAAATAAAATAAACAAATAAAGATATATATATATATTTACATTTACATTTACATTTGTGGCATTTAGCATTTGGCATTTGGCATTTTTTAAATAAGCCATTTTAAGTCAATTGTAAATGTAAATAGAAATCATGTGATCATCCATATGCATTGAGCTTGCATTAAAAATAATGACGAAAGTCAACATTTGGTTTTCACAATACTTCATGATCACTGATGATCGATCAGTCTCACTGTTTTCTGGAACATATGGTTATGTTTCTAGTTTTGTGATGAGGCAATGTGGAGTTTAACATTTTTATGGAAATTTTCTCTTTATTTTATCTCTACTCACATGAAAAGGAAGTTGAGCTCTGAGTTGAGGGTTGTGCACTTGTGAAGCAGCTGTGGATTAAGAACCCTTAGGACCCATATGTTACAGCAGATTGACACTGGCAGACCTCTGGCTGTAACTTCATCTTGTAAACATCTGGCAGTCCTGGGATTTGAACACTGACTGTCAGTTATAAGCTATGTGGCTGAGCATTGAAAACGCCAAAGCAGTCATATCTACTTTAACTACCACAGCAGACACACAATGTAAAGCATGTATGTATGTATTTTTTGAAACATCATTATGAAAGCATGTCTTATAAATTATAATCTTTGGATAACAGAAAGTTTACCTGCTTCACAAACAATTTTCCTTACTATCATTTCAGCTAATCTTCACTAATGTTTTCAGGTTACATATGTAATCATGGTTACCCAAGGGAAGGAGAGGCTGCGTTGGAATGCTTTGGAAACGCTTCGGCGTTGTCCATGCTCCGAATAATGGCATCGGCCGTGGGACACCGCGTTATGGAGGAGTATGTCCAGTAGGCCCTCCGACAAGGGTTCATTGCCCCGTCTGCCTCCCCGGCGGTGTCAAGTTTCTTCTTCGTGGGGGTCTCCGTCCCTGCATTGAATACTGATAATCGCTCTGCTCCCTTACCCCCTCCTGCTTGTTCCAGCGGCCCTGGAGGACCTAAGGCAGGCTCGAGTGTTCACCAAGCTCGATCTCCAGAGCGCCTACAACCTGGTCGGATCAGGGAAGGACGCAAGTGGAAGACCGCCTTCATCACCCCGTCCGGGCACTATGAGTACCGAGTCATGCCATACGGCCTCTCTATCTCTCCAGCCGTCTTCCAGGGATTCATAAACAAAGTGCTCCTAACCTACCTCCAGAGGTTCATCATGGTCTACATCGACGAAATCCTCATCTACTCGCAAAGCCTGGAGGAACACCAAGGCCACACGCATGACATCCTAGGGGCACTTCGTTCACACTATCTCTACCTAAAGTTCCACCGCCCTCAGATCTGCGTCCTGGGTTACGTCATTAGCGCACACGGGATACAGATGGACGAAGGGAAGGTGAAGGCAGAGAAGGACTGGCCCATCCCAGAAACCATCAAGGAGCTTCACAGCTTCCTGGGCTTCGCAAACTTCTACCGGCGGTTCATCCAGGGCTACAGCCAGGTCACAGCTTCCCTCACTTCACTCCCCAGGGTGAAGGTGCAAACCCTTAAGTGGACCCAGGAGGTTGCCCTAGACGAGTAAAGGCACTGGCTGGAAGGAGTCGACACAGCCCTATTTGTCCTATTTGGGTGTTGACTTATTGTGGACCAACCTGTGTGGACCAACCTGCCACGGTCTGAAGGCAACACGTGTATCCTGGTGGTGGTGGATTGCTTCTTCACGGGCTGCCACTTTATCCCCCTGAAGGGCCTGCCCACTGCCCTTGAAACAGTGGAGGCCCTGTTCCACCACGTCTTCCGGGCTTTTGGACTCCCAGAGGATATCGTCTCAGACCGAGGGCTTCAGTTCATATCACAGGTCTGGAGAGCTTTCTTTCAGCTCCTGAGGGTATCGGTGAACCTTACTTCCGGCTACTACCCTCAGTCCAACAACCAAGCTGAGCTAAAGATCCAGGAGTTGAGCCAGTACCTGAGGGTCTACTGCAGCCAGGACCAGGGCAGCTGGTGTCGTTTCCTCGACACCCTGGTCGGACCAAAGGTGGCTGAAACCCCAGCATGCACTGAAAGGGGGTGAGGCCCATAGTGTCCTGGCGGAGCGAGTTCTGCGTATTCTCCGCCCATGGGAGGAAACCATGGGAGAGCAACCCGACTGCGTCCTGCACTCCGTAACACCCGCAGGCATGCCAATGCTCGTCGCTTGGAGTCCCCACATTTCCGTCCTTTGTTAAACTTTTTTTGTGTTTACTTTGGCTTCCGCCTCTTTATCCGCATTACAGGAGACTTCCAGACTTTGAGTGGAGTGCACGGGAGCGAGGAGACCAGAGGACTCATAAGAGATGGAAATTGCATCCATATTTCATCTGCTGTGTGTCTGCTTATTTGCAGGGACAGCTCTCCTTGGAAGGCCATAGCAGACAAATAGCTGCTCCAGCTTCCTTCACAGTTCTAATCTGGCCTTTAGGGGCCACAGCCTTAGCCTCTATAGTTCTGGGTGGGGGTGTATTATTGTGCCCCCTGCCTGAGATAAGAGATCCCTCCTTAGAGAAAGCTTCTAAGGAGGGTGTTTGACAAGGGCTACCTGCCCGGCCACCAGGAGGAGACGGACTTTGTCCCAGCAAACTCTCTCCACAACTCTTGGGAGCAGCACGACAGCGGAAACAGCATACAGGCGTGGCTTCAGCTATGCCTGTACCATAGCATCCAGCCATAGAGTGGCTGGGGTGTTAGGGGGTAGTGCAAACTCTATAAAACTTTTCCCAGATTTGCTTCACCACCTTGGGGTGGAGCCACCATTCCCTGAGCCTCGGCTCTTGCCTTGAGAGGGTGTTTGCTCCCTGGTTTACCAGTGAGTGACTGGCCATTCCTCGATTTCTTGACAGCTGCGAGAATGTACAATGTACATGACACAAGCTGGGACAGGTAAGACATAATGGTTGAATCCCATATTACGCCTAAGTAAGTGGTTCTTTGTGATAAAGAAAGCACACTCATTTTGCCGTTTAGAATTACCCCTATTTCCTTCATGTGGGCAAAAATTACATCTCGATCCCGAACTGCCAGTTGCTCTGATTGAGCCAATATCAACCAATTGTCAATATAATTAAAAATACGGAACCCCCAAAACCTCAGTGGAACCAGCACCACATCTACAGACTTTGTGAAGGTGTGGTGTGAGAGGCCAAGACCAAATGAAAGGACCTGATACTGGTAAGCTTTGGCCCCAAAAGCAAACCTCAGGAACTTCCTATGAGCTAGAAGGTTGGATAAATGAAAGTATGCATCCCTTAAAATCTATGGTCACAAACCATGACCAGAGCCTGCTCGTGCCATGCCAGGCTGGGGGACACTTCGTTGAACCAAAGCGGACAAGTGCCGAACTTAATTGTATAGCCTCTATCTACAGTGCCCAGGACCCACGGGACACATTTGGCAGAGCTATCTTAAGGGAATCAATCTTTCAAACCTGACCTCTGGCATACCTAGAGGCAGAGCAATACCCTAAAGCTGCTTTAGGGGCCTCCTAAAGGGATGCACTCGTCCAGTTTGTTAGGCTTCCGCTGATCCGCTGACCAGTCAAATTTGAGCTTGACAATAGCCAAAAGTGTGAGGTGCTGTTGTACTTGTGAAAAAAATAAACTAAATTAGTACAATCACCAACCTGTCTGCCAAATCCATCCACAAAATTTCACCACATCTATTTCACTCAACTTAAAATAGTCTATTTTCTAAAATTTTGGCTTGATTCAGTGTATATATAGAGTTCCTTTTTCCTTTTTTCTAGTTTTACTGTGCAATGTTAAAGTCTTGTTTAAGTCTTATCTACATGATGTCATTGGATTCCCTGAAAGTCTATTCAAATAATGCTCAATGTAAATATGTTTAGATGCATCTGAAAAAAGTCAGATTTTAATTAAATACTAGCTTATGTTTCGTATTGTACTTCTACTCCTTAGTGTGCATAAAATGTACGCATAAAATGACTAGCATATTGCAACCTCAAATGATCAGCTTTTAATTAGAATTTGCAATGAGTTAGGCTAGTTAATGGGATTCATGAGCCAAGGTGGAGCAAAAGACCAACTTGATGTTACCGAAGCAACTTAAGAGGAAACAGATACGATTTAATAATTTTTATTTTATGTCAGGTTCCATTTGTTTGCTGAATTCTAAAATGCACAAGCATGGCTTGTCAGTCTATGGATACACTTGATAAAATAATTTTGCTGTTGTTCTCGCTTTTTAACATGAGTCAAAATTATTTTTTTGTCTGTTAAGTAGCCTTTTTGTTCTTTGAACTGTGAACAAAATGTACATTTTAATACGTTTTTCCCATTGTCATAATCCGTTTATCAACAAACACACTCAAATAAAAAAATGTTTTCCACTTACCCAAACACAACTTTAATCAAAATTAATGAATGAAGCCTATTGTGCCTTTTCCTAAGTAACTATTAAGAGCTGCATCTTACAGCATCAAGATGTGTTGCATAAAGCTTATGGAAATCTTACTGTTTTATAACCTACATCTATTTTATTTGGAATGACACAAAATGTTGAGAGGTACACCTGATGTATTTTTGTGCATCTTCACTTTAAATTTTCTCGCCACACATGAGACAAATGTAAAGGGGCGAATTTAGTTAATCACATTAAAGAAACATTGTAAAAGTTTAATTTATTTATTAGCATCAACTGCATCAATGTAAATGAGCGTCAACTCACCAATTGACGTTTATCTGCTTATTTCACCAAAAAACACACCACCACTTATAATCACAGCACTGTAAATTCATTTACACATAAATTGTATGAATCAAATTACACATAATAATACAAATAATAACAAGAAGGAATAAAAAGTCCCCTTTTCATGTGTTGTTATTTGATCATAATTCTTATTTCTTAGTAGTGTTTACAGAAAACACTGAGCAAGGAGGCCCATTACACACAAACCAAAAAAATAAATAAACTAATGCTCTAATGTCTTTTCATTGGCTGGTGACCCTAATTTATACTACACCATACAAGCAATATCCAGCACTGTGCATCAAGATGCATCGCATCACTGTGAATTGTAAACCCCCACCCCCCAAAAAAGGGTTGTTGTACCTGCTTCCATATATGAACATAACAAGAACATTTTAACTTACTATCTAATGTTTCTATACATATGTAGGATACATAAACTTTGATATATTGTGGAACAACATTCATGATACATTAAAGTAAAACATATTATATGAGACACCTGGTGTTGAGTTATGGAATTAGTTACTATGTGAAAATATGCTAATGTAGAATTTGCTCGTGGGACTATTCAACTCTAAAACATAAGTAATTTAGAAAGGTCAGTCGTGTGCTTATCTTAGGCATCTATTTCAGAAAGTTGTTCGGTGATACATCATTTTACATTTTTGCATTTTTTATTCTGGTTTGGGACTATCACTAAATATTTTTTTTCTTTTTTTTTAATAAACTTAACTTTCCTCATGTTATTTATTTGTAAAAGGGTTGATATCTCTTGTCTTCTTTCTCTTCTTTTTTTTTACTTTTAGTCATGTGAGTTTTGGGAGCGACATCATTCCAATGTTTTTAGCTCCAGTTTGGAACAATCACTCAAATGCAGTGTTTTAAATCAGGAGAAAGTACAAATTGATTTCCCTACCCTGCATTGACATCTCACTATTAATTTGAAAATGTGACAATAATGTTGAATGTTACAGTTTTGTTACACTATGTTTAATGATAGATTTGGATCCTTGTTGATCTTGTTAGGACACATATTTTAAACAATTGCTTTAATTTAAGCACTGCATTACATCCTGCTGCTTGCTCTTTTATTAATTTGTTTTAATTCCAGAAGCAATTGTAAACCAACAATAAATGTTTGAAAATGAAAATTTATTTGATAGAATTTACTTATTATATGATGTAAGTAATTAAACGTTATTAGAAAAGAGCAGTGTGTGTGTGTGTGTGTGTGTGTGTGTGTGTGTGTAAATACACAAAGGATAAACATCCTTTTGCCCATATATAAAAAATGCATTCTACATGCATATATGTGTAGTATATGTGTTTTAGGGAAAACATGTTACATATATAAAAACGGCCATTTTTGTCATATTTTTTAAATATATGTGGCATATATGTACAAGTATCTGACATATTTCTATATCTGTGAAATCCAAAAACAAAAATGTATGCAATATATGTGCTTTGCATTTATTGCTATAAATCTGATTTTTGTATCAGTTGGCTGTGAAATACTTTTAAACATGCATCACAAATGGTTGTTGAACCTACTTTCTACTAGTCTGAACAAGAAATGGCTTGGGTGTTATTGATTTGCTTCCTCCTTGTAGTTGTCGATGTTAGTCTTAACATTAATTACCTATGCAACTAATCTTCGCTAGCTGATAATGACCCTGAACCAGAACATTCCTTATTCCATGGCTGATGTATTACTGTCACTCCACCAACGTGTTCCTTGGGCCCCCAATGTCGAAAATCGACAAGGAGTAAATAGTTCAATGGGAAGTCAAACACATTTACAAGGGCCCTTGCTTTATATTACAGGCTATTTTGTGATGCCGAGGTCACTCAGTGGACACTAGACCACCGCCAGCCATAAAATGTATAGCGTGTTGCAAATTCAACACACTAACCAGACATCTTTTTTTTTGGGGGATTGGCTTCATGGATCACATTTTACATCACACACAAGAGGTAAGTATAAAAATCAGGGAGGAATCTGTGTGCTAATTTACAAGCCTTCTTTTTATTTTTTCAACCTTTCAAGGGGACAAAAGTAAGAAGCTGAGGTTATTTACCTGGCCAATGTGTGGGTGTTAAAGGGATAGCAGAGCTCTGGGTTATAAAGCTGTCAAGAAACCTTGGTTATAAATCCCTAATGTAGAAAAAGAAAGATGGTAGTTTCCAGCGAAGCGAGGCCGATAAGTTTTTTTTTTTTTCTAGCTTTTACAACTAGAGATTTGGATAATTTTGGATCGCTTCATTCTAATTACTAAAGTCTCAGGTGTGTCAGAAGTGAATCTTAGAGCACTGGAAGTGTTCCCACAAGTACACATTTTGTATTTGAGGACTTTAATTAAGACTTGCTTTCTTTATTGCATACCAAAAGGAGTGTGATGGGGAAGAAGGGGAGGAGAAGGATAAAGGACATAGGTGTCTAAAGCTAATGTGTATGACATTTGCATGCACAGAGGGGAAGAAGGTAGCTTGCAGCAGTGAACTGTGTAAATGTCACCCAACTGCTAGCTTTATGGGGAAATGTAAAGTGTCTCTTTGAGAAGTAAGTGCTCTGCACAAATAGCCCATGTGACAGAACACTTAGGGAGGTTCAGATCAGTTCATTCACTATACCAAACGCTTGAACTACCTCAATAATTCTATAGTTTCATCAGTTACAGTACATACAAAAAATGTATATTGATGCAAAATCTCTATATTTTGTAATAATTCTTCCTAACATGATAATATTTAACTGATAATGTTATTATACTTGTGATAAGACATTGAACACTAGGTTCCAGGCATGACAGAAATTGAAATAAGAAAGCAGAATATAAATGTATGTACAAGAGAACATGTGCACTGTGACAGGTTATATACGATAAAGAATTGAGTAATCATAATTCCAAAATGCCCACAACCAGAGGTCCTGAAATTTTTACTCACATGGCAGAGTTTTCCTGCCCTGGTAGATTTTCGCTAGCCAACTGTAAATTCTTGTGATATTGAAGCATCTAAAAGAAACATCTGCTCAGTCATGTTATGTAGGACTATTGGAATTCACAGTGCATGACTGCTGGGTGTCTAAGTGCATAATGGCTAAAAATCTCCAATCCTGTTTTGTCACTCAATATGGAGTCCCAATATGCCTCTGGAACCAGAGCAATAAAAGGTTTTTGTCAGCCGTGTAGCTTCACACCAGCATAAGATCAATTTGTGCAACATCCAACAAGGTCATATAGGTGTAATGATCGGGTGTTAGTATACTTTTAGGTGTACAGTCAAGTCAAGACAGAATATAGTTGCATTACTAGACATTTCCTACAATCATGTGTCACTCCACTCATTTAAATTCTTTACAAAAATAATTCCACATCCCAGCTCTTTTGCATTACTACAGTAGAGTTAACAATGCCACAAACAGACTTGGCAAACTATGCTGTTGTTAAGGAAAAGAATGGAAAAAAGGTATGAAATTATTTTAAATTAAAAGAAACTATTACAGCAACATACAAAATAATGTGTATGCTAGCCGACTAGCTGAGGTGATGTAAAGTGGGCGTGGCTTCTTCACAATCTATTTCATCTAGCAGAGCAAAAATGAGCAGGGAATTTGCCAGAACTTAAATCACATTCCCAGTTGTGTAGTCATACTGAATATCAGAATGACTGTGCTTAGCTGTGATTTGCTCCCAATGACTGTGACTGTCATTTTGACCTCACTGTAGATCATGTAATTTTATAAAAACTTAAACATATCTGACTTTAATACACATTGTAAATGTAACTAATTATGTGTAAACAGCATAACACTAAATGCTTACTATTGTTGTCTTGGAGAAAAAAAGGATGATGAATCCCACAGTCACAGCAGAAATTGAATTCAGAAAAAAACATTTGATCATGTGCGGTGTAATCTTTTAACTTGGTGTCTGTTTAGAAAAACAAGCTAAAATGTAATCACTGTGTCTCTGTGTAAAATAAATAAATAAATAAATCCCTAAAAAGCCACCAGCGTGACTCATCAGCTGGGGCAGCCAGTGGGAGATTAACGCTGCGCTTTATCATCTTTCCCATCATAATTACCTGAGGATGTTTGCCTGTTATGCGCAATCCTCTCAGTCTAAAAGATAACACGTCTCAGATGATTATATCTAATGAAGGCTGTGCAACTACGTGGAGAGCTTTGCTTCATTCCTTCATTCAGACAAATGGCATTAACAACACAAGCTTCTGTTTTTTTAGTTATCAAACTTTAAGAGTCTGATCTAACATTGATGCACTGTGACGCATTATGCTGCTTAAAAAACAAATACAAACATGGCAGGAATTAAAAACAAAAACACCAAAAGACAAATAACTGAACCTGAACCAGAAAGAGATCAAAACAAATTTTTTGTTCTCATGCATTCATTGTTAATGCTCATGTAGTGCAGTGTTTTTCTTTTTTTTTTCATTTTAAAATATAAGTCAACGTAGAAGCATCTGATTGAATAAAGTCTAGTTTATTCGAAATCGAATAAACAAATAAATAAATACAATTATTTTTTATGCATTTGAAAGGCAAATTAATGTTTTGTGCAGCAGAAACAAATATAAATAATATCAAAGTAAATAACTAAATAAACAGTTAAATACACTTCAATAACAATAGTAATGCATGAATCATAACAATTATATTTAATAGATTTGAAATAAAATAATTTATTGAGCCTTTCAAGGACACTAAAAATCTTACTAAAATATAAAAACGGAGTAATTTTTATGTGTTTTGGTTTTTATTTGTTTGTTTTTTTGTTTTTATTGTTTCTTTTAAAGGGGAAAAAAACAGTAGTTTATAGATGAAGAAAGAAAACTCTCAAAAATTATTGTTGGAATTATAATTGCATATTAATATTATGATTATTATTAAATGATTATATATTAAAATGTAAATAATATGAAATAGGAATAATTGTAAAAAAAAACAAAAAACAAAAAAAAAAAGCTTAATACTGTATGGCAGTGGATCATCACTCTGTTCATTCATCACAGGTGCTGAACTGAGCACATGAGGCCCTAACCTGTGGTCACATGGCGACCATTTACCCTTATGGTGTCTACCACACCAGGGAGAGCCTGTGACTACAAATGACTTCTAAAAGCTCTGACTTTCTTGAGCTTTTGAGGTGTATTTATCTTTTTGAGCATTTAATGTTAAACACATGGACACATACATGCGCAGAAATATAGACATGCAAATGAGCTCCTGTTGATAAAATGACAAATTACTTGCTTTCTAACAGTTAATCTATAAGTCCACATTAAATGCTTGAATATAATTTTTTTGGAATCTTCCCAATTTTACCTTGCACAAAAGTATTGGGATGCCTGGGTCCTTTCCAGTCATATGTGCTACTTCCCCAATCTGTTACCTCAAGGTTGAAGAAACACAAGTGTATAGAATGTATTCTGGTTTGGAAGCAGTCAGATTTCCTTTCACTTGAACTAGGAGACACAAACTTTATGTGAAAAATCATGTGGAAAATGAAACTCCTTGCTAATGAGGCATGTGATTAATCTGAACAAAACAATCTGAACAGTGAATGCAAATTATTTTACCTTGTTGTGAATCATGTTTGAAAACTTAAATGTGACTTTTGTGTAACTTTTCTTTTCTTTTCTTTTGGGTATTGAATTGTGGGTATTTGTGCTCATTCAGCCACAATGGTGTTAGTAAAGTCAGGCACTGATGTACTATGAACAGTTCAGTCAGCATTGTAATTCATCCTAAAGGTGTTTAATATGGTTGAGATTTCCTACCAGGCCACTCAAGATCTTAAACTCAATGTAAACTATACTCTATCTTCATGGAGCTCACTGTGTGCACAGGATTATTGTCATACTAGAACATGTTTGGGTCTCCAAGTTCAAGTGATGCAATCTCATCCATAGTTATCCAGAACCACATATGGCTGGAAAATCTTTTGTCCATGTAGTGTATACTACTGTACATGTGATTTTTTATAAGTGATAACAGTTAAAAGTCATCCTTTATACTTTTACTTGAAAAATGGAAGCTGTGGATACTTAATAATGTAACTCCTTCTCTTATACTGCTAAGTAGCTGTAGTCTGCTTGTGTTGCACTGCCTGCATTGCACCTTGTGTAAGTGTGTGTGTGTGTGTGTGTGTGTGTGTGTGTGTGTGTGTGCAGTCTGGGTGAGTTGAAGCGTGTTATGAAGAATATAGATTCTGACTGCATCCGCATCCAAAATGGCTCCTTTGTGTTTGTGAGGGAGCAGAGGTGATAGAGAGCGCTCCCCTGGTGTAGCTGAGGAAAACCGAATTGTGCTGCATGCTACAGAATGATCTAGTCATGTGTGCACTCATTGATCAGTGACCTGTTAAACAGCATTCTGCAGCACAGGCCAAAGAGGAGTGCAGTTCCTGACTCAGGGTTGGGCAGTATAAAAAGAAGTGTCTTAAAGGGAATTAAAAGAGAACCTAGTAAACAAAACCAGTTTCTGTTTGACCTTTAGGCCTACAATGTTATACATCATTCTACACACAATGTTTTATTGATGATTTTAAACACTTTAGAATTGTTGAATATGATTGGCCAGAAGGTGTTTTGATATATATATTTTTTTAAATGGAAGCTCTCACTCACATCTCTGTAACTTGTAAAAGCAAAGTGCTTTTATTTGAGTCCACAAGTCAGGTAAATTATTCATTTTTATACTACATTAAATTTTGCCAAGATGTCAACTTAAAACAAAAGGTGAGACAAGCAACAATGATCAGTGATTGGGTGGTGGGAGAAGTGATTAGTGACTGAGCAATGGGAGCAATATAATTCCTTTTATAACTTGTTCAACTAGTGCACATGAAATTATACAACTGATGCGTTATAGTACATCCTATAGGCTAATATTAAATGCCAAATATCTAATCACCAGCTTAAATATGTAATATGTACCCAGTACACAGCAAAGAAAATCTTCTTTTAAATTTCACCTTGGGAAAAAAGTACACTTTTGAATGCACATAAGTATTAAATGTAAAAATACTGATCTATGAAAACTTTTTATATTTAATGAAATAAATTAAATGCTCCATTCCTCTCCCCATTTTCAGGAGAAAGAAATTTACAATAAACAAGACACCTTTCTGGACATGGCAAGCTACAAAATGTAAAAATAAGTCAAAGAGATAAATAATTATTTGCAGCTGCTATTACATAATTCTCTTGGACATTCCTAGACATTAAATATAAAAAAAAAATGGATATAGATTGCTCATTAATGTATTGTAGCACCTTGCGGCTGCACCAGGCTGGACACAGAAATGGGCGATCAAAATAGAGTGCAGACAAGTATTTATTGTGCACTCTCTGTACAGTGCAAATGTGGCTGGGTGTGTGTGCCTGAAGGTGGGTTTGTGATTGCATGTTAAAAAGGTCGACGTCTCCAAGGAGGTAGGGGAACTTGTAGAGGGACCTGGAGGGGGCTGTCCGAGGCAGATGCACGGTTGTGTTTGGTGGGCTCTGTAGTCCACACTGCCAGAGCTGCTGCTGCCTGTGGAAGAAAATGGCTTTCCAAAACACTGATCCTTAATGGTTGCTATCCATTCAGCACCCTGTTCACAGTCGTGTTCGTAGCATAATCCTTGTGGTGGCCGTGTGACGAGGTCAGTATTAAAAACAAATTTGTTTTAATAAATCTTGATGTTAATGGAAATAAATGTTCCCCTTTAGGAACTCAAGCTGCGTCAACAACGCTTTGGAAATTTTTCCCCGTTGTCCATGCTCTGAATCATGTGTGTAATCCAGCCAACAGGGAGACCAGAGTACTATAAACCTGGTGCAATGCAGTGGGGCCAATGCTAGTTTCTTTTTCTTTACCTGCACTCGCTCTTTGGTTCGGAAGCACTGCCTCTCTTACTCCAAGGAGGGGGAGAGTATGGAGACTAGTGAGTCATCAGACTCCATCAAGCCTGTGCTGGATAAGAAGCTTCTGGAGGTAGTGACTCATGCTGTGTCACTAGATAAGAAGCAGCGCGGATGACCGCTTTATTAGCGGTATTTTATAAGCGGTAATACCGGACACTGAAAAGCCCAAAAACAAGAGACTAGTCTCAAGACAGTTCCCTTAAGAGACTTCCTGGCAACCTGGGAAAGCCTGCCAAAAATGTCTCAGTGGGTCCTGCGCACTACTGGATTCAGTTCTGGTTCTCTTCTCCCCGCTTGAACAGCTCTGGTCCTGGAAAAATAGATCCAAAGGACGTGTATTTCCACATATCCATCCTTCTGGCTCACCGGAGGTTCCTGAGGATTGCTTTCTGGGGCGAAGCTTACATTTACATTTACATTTACATTTACATTTACATTTGCGGCATTTGGCAGACGCCCTTATCAAGAGCAACGTGCAAAAGTGCTTTGAGTCTCTAGTAATTAATAAATCTACACTGCTACGCAAGATTACAAACTTTATATACATATAACTCTTGAATTCTACAAAGCATACTTGGAAAGTGCAAATTTAAGTGTTTCAGGAAGAGGTAGGTCTTCAATTGTTGCTTGAAGATAGCCAGGGACTCCGCTGTATGGACATCTAGGAGAAGCTAATTCCACCACCTCGGTGCCAGAACAGAGAAAAGCCTTTAAGTATACTTACCTCTCATTTTGAGAGAAGGTGGTACCAGTCGAGCAGTGCTGGAGGATCTCAGAGAGCATGGTGCAGTGCGAGATTTGATGAGGTCTCTGAGGTAGAATGGTGCTGGTCCATTTTTGGCCTTGTAGGCAAGCATTATTGTTTTAAATCTGATACATGCAGCTGCTGGAAGCAAATGAAGGGACCGCAGCAGTGGGGTGGTGTGGAAGAACTTGGGCAGATTGAACACAAGTCATTGAAATGAAAAGAGACTGAACAAGCACCTGGGCAGCCTGTGTGGACAGAAATAGTCTAAGGGGAGAGCAGAGAGTCATGAAGAGTTATTCTGAGATCTCAACCTGGAGATAAATCACCTGGGATGACCAGCAGTTCTGTTTTGCTGGGGTTGAGTTTTAGTTGCTCCATGAAGATATGTCTGTCAAGCATGCCAAGATCATACCAAGGCTCTTGAAAGTAGACAAAAGAGTCTTGTGGTTGACTGTGTCAAATGCTGCTTAAAGGTCCAGGGGGATAAGCACAGATGACAGCTCGGCTGATTGAGCAGCATGCAATTTTTTAGAAACAGCCAAAAGGGCCGTCTGTGTGGAATGTGCCGCTTTGAACCCAGACTGGTTCAGATCATGAAGGTTGTTCATTCAGATATAGACAGACAGTTGGTTAAAAACAGTGCATTCCAGAGGTTTAGAAAGAAAGGAGAGAAGTGATACCGGTCTGTATTTGTTGATGTCTGATGGGTCCAGAGCAGGTCTCTTTAAGCTGGGAATGACCCTTGCTTGCTTGAAGCTTACCAATATCAGATCCTCCCGTTCGGCCTTGCGCTCTCACTACACACCTTCACAAAGTGTATGAATGCGGCTCTGACCCCACTGAGACTCTGGGGCATCTGCATTCTGAACCATTTCGACCATTGGTTGATATTTGCTTGATCAGAGCTTCTGGCAGTCTGGCATCAAGATGTTGTTCTCGCTTGTATGAAGGAGCTGGGTTAAGACAAAATGCCAAGAAGAGTGTGCTTTCTCCAGTGGAGAGAACCACCTTATTAGGCATAGTGTGGGACTCGATCGTCATGCGAGCACAGCTGTCTCCCACTCGGATCGAGGCTATCTTTATGGCAGTCAAGAGTGTGAAAGAAAGCCAGTCACTCATGTGAATCAGTTCCAGAGGTTTCTGGGGCTGATGGCAGCAGCATTCAATTTGATGTTACTTGGCCTCCTGCACATAAGACCCCTCCAGTGGTGGCTCAAAGACAGAGGGTTCTCCCGCAAGGGCAACCCATTCTGCACGATCAAGGTCTCATGGCGAGCCCCTCGAACTTTAGATGTGTGGCAAAATCCTGCATTCCTGTCTTAGGGCCCCTGGGAGCTCCTTGTTGTTGTGTAATGCTAATGACGGATGCAACCCTCATGGGGTGGGGAGCATGAGTGGCCGCTCTGCCCAAGGTCGATGGCTCACTTGGCACATAAACTGCCCGGAGAAGCTGGCCGTGCTTCTGGCCCTAAAGCACTTCTCCCAGACTTTTTTTATGGCCCTGTCCATCCTGTATTTTACTTTCTTTACCCCAGATCGGGGTATGTACCAAAGGTGCCCTCGGTTCCCCCACAACCTGTCATGCTGCAGGCATTTTTGTCCTCCTCATTTTAAAGCCCCTGACCAGAAGAAGCTAAACCACTGGACACTCAACCACTAAACCACTCCTGGCTCCTCTGCCTTGCACTCTAGTTGTGCACATACACACTAGGCAGGGACTCGTCAGTGTGGCATGATTGGACACTTGTTCCCAAAACGTTGTTGACACAGCTCCAGTTTTCCGAAATGGAACGTATTTATCCCTAGTATGTATTACTAGTATCCTTCTCCTTTTAAAAGGTAGTGTCGGCTCCACTGCAAGCGCGGTTTATAGTTTCCTGGTTGTGACATCACCCAACCATTGAAGTTGCGTCTTTCCATTAGCCGGATTACACACATGATTCAGAGCAGGAGAACATGGAAGCGTTCCCAAGCTTAGTGTCAGTATGGGGTATATTACCTAGTCATTAATTATTTTATTCCTTACCTTTGCCTTTTTACCATAAAATAATATTGTGTACAGTATGTAGCAAATTAACAGCTTTGGTTTTATATGTACAAATCCGATTTCAAAAAAGTTGGGACACTGTACAAATTGTGAATAAAAAACGGAATGCAATCTTATGCAAATCTCATAAACTTATATTTTATTCACAATAGAATATAGATTACAAAATGTCATGCCAAATATTGGCTCATTTTGGATTTCATGAGAGCTACACATTTCAAAAAAGTTGGGACAGGTAGCAATAAGAGTCTGGAAAAGTTAAATGGACATATAAGGAACAGCTGGAGGACCAATTTGCAACTTATTAGGTCAATTGTCAACATGATTGGGTATAAAAAGAGCCCCTCAGTGTGGCAGTGTCTCTAAGAAGTCAAGATGGGCAGAGGATCACCAATTCCCTTAATGCTGCGGCAAAAAATAGTGGAGCAATATCAGAAAGGAGTTTCTCAGAGAAAATTTGAAAAAGAGTTTGAAGTCAAGGTCAGAAAACCATACTGGATGCCCGTGATCTTTGGGCCCTTAGACTGCACTGCATTACATACAGAAATGCTACTGTAATGGAAATCACAACATGGGCTCAGGAATACTTTCAGAAAACATTGTCAGTGAACACAATCCACCGTGCCATTCGTTCCTAAAACTCTATAGGTCAAAAAAGAAGCTATATCTAAACATAATCCAGAAATGCAGGCGTTTTCTCTGGGCCAAGGCTCGTTTAAAATGGACTGTGGCAAAGTGGAAAACTGTTCTGTGGTCAGGCGAATCAAAATTTGAAGTTCTTTTTGGAAAACTGGGACGCCATGTCATTCAGACTAAAGAGGATAAGGACAACTTAAGTGGTTATCAGCACTCAGTTCAGAAGCCTGCATCTCTGATAGTACGGGGTTGCATGAGTGCCTGTGGCATGGCAGCTTACAAATCTGGAAAGGCACCATCAATGCTGAAATGTATATCCAAGTTCTAGAACAAAATTTGCTTCCATTAAGACGTTGTCTCTTTCAGGGAAGACCTTGCATTTTTCAACATGACAATGCCAGACCACATACTGCATCAATTACAACATCATGGCTGTGTAGAAGAAGGATACTATAGAAGAAGGTACTATAGAAGAAGGTACTATAATAGCCAGCCTGCAATCGATCTTTCACCCATAGAAAACATTTGGCACATCATAAAGAGGAAAATGCAACAAAGAAGACCCAAGACAGTTGAGCAACTAGAAGCCTGTATTAGACAAGAATGGGACAACAGTCCTATTCCTAAACTTAAGCAACCTGTCTCCTCAGTCCCCAGATGTTTGCAGACTGTTATAAAAAGAAGAGAGGATGCCAAACAGTGGTAAACATGGCCCTGTCCCAACTTTTTTGAGATGTGTTAATGCCATGATATTTTAAATCAACTTATTTTTCCCTTAAAATTTTACATTTTCTCAGTAAACATATAATATTTCATCTATGTTGTATTCCAGATAAAATATTGAGATTTGAAACTTCCACACGTATGCATTCTGTTTTTATTCACAATTTGTACAGTGTCTCAACTTTTCTGAAATCGGGTTTGTATATAAAAATTACAGAAATGGCTGGTTGTGATATTGAATGGAATGTCCAAAAATATCAATCTTTTTTTTGGCAATTACAGTATATGGCCACAGTCTAATCAACTGGTGATGTTCTGCTTGCCACCTGGCCTCTGCATGATAATCAGCTATTAGCCTGCTCTTTTATTTAAATCAATACATATAGTTTTACTTGTTGTTATGTGCTATTTGTACTAATTGGACCTTCTTAGATCTGCTATTTAAAGAAAAACACTTAGAGACACATTTCCAGATTATAATCAGCAATGTGAAGCTTGATCTGTAGTTCTGCGTTTCCCAGTGAAAAAGGTATAAACTTCTAAAATCACTAGAGCACTGCAGTGCTTCACTCCTTGCATAAATATGATCCGGGATCGGGATCTCATTTTTCCTGCAGCGTTATGCAGATATGGTAGTTATCTAAGTAGACGCAGGGCATCGGCAGGCTGTCAGCATGACAGAAACAGGATTGCCAGGGATTATTTCACTGTACAGCCTTTCAATCTACTGAGGATGAATTCATCCGTGACAGTGAAACTTCATAACGGACAGCCAGCTTGAGATACAAGCCGCTCCAAAATGGTGCATCACGATATCATCTCTGGCTTGGTTTGCATTGCAGATATCTCAAAAAATTTTGTGTAAATAAGCACAGTTTGCAATTAGTAAGACTAACCATACTGGAGGCATAATGAAGTAGTATACTGTAGTTCAGTATACTGTAGGTGAAAAAATTTTTCAAATTGCAAAGGAATTTTATAATTACAATGTTAATTATATTGGCATCAACTTGTAATAGATCACCGAAAAGGTTCAATAATACACACTAGGTGTTAGGTGTTTTGTCTTGGTACAACAATGATGCCTCATTATGATAAGTAAAACTTTTTGTATTTTGCACATTCTATATAATTAAACAAAAGGGAAATAAAGGTCATATTAAGAATGATAATGAGTTATAGAGTATAGGTGCAGTTACAGATGCCATCTCTAGGAAAATGGTGGTTGAAGTTTATGGAGTAATGGTGATCACGATTGAACTTTTGGGAAACATCATGGATAGTCATGGACTTTGAAAGCAATAGTAAAGAGCAATTGGATTTTGGCAGCATGTGTTACTGGAATGGTGATAAGTGATTAGTTTTTTGGAGCAATGGAGATAAGTGATAAACCCACCTTTTGGGACTAGATTGATGTGACATCAATCTTAGCATTGTGGTTAAATTTGCCCAAATTTATACAGACACACTGTAAAATCTATTGGAAAGCCCTTTCAGAAGAGTGGAGGCTGTTAAAACAGCAAAGAAAGTCCACCATATTAATGCCCATTGTTTCAGAACATGTAATGTGTCACAGTAAGTCCTAGTACTTATCAATAATACACACAAGGTGTTAGGTCTTTTGTCTTGGTACAACAATGATGCCTCATTATGATAAGTAAAACTTTTGCTAAATATTGCAATCCATGTAATTCTCTTCTTAAACTTTTACTAAAGCCAATATCAGATTGAGCCTTAAAAACAGTGTTGGGCAGTAACGCGTTACTGTAACGAAGTTACTTTTGACAGTAACTAATACTCAGTTTATTCAGGTCTGTGCGGCGGTAATGGCGAGTCGAGGCGAGAGCAAGACGAATTTCTCAAAGTGGAAATATGCTCATTATTAGACTTTAGTTGAGTATAAATACAAAAACGTTTTAGTCAAATGTAAGCTGTGTATTTCTGGTTTGAAGGTCGAGTTACTGCAGCAACTCCAATCTGTCGAATCTCCTCCAGAAACTCCATGCCTCGATGAAGCTAGAAGCTAACCTGATGTTCTGTTGTTCATTGCTGATAGATTTCATACTTAAGCTGTGAAAGGAACATTTTTAAGAGCTCAACACAACAGCAGAAGCCACTTTAGTTTTTGATTCTGAATATATTATTTAACTTGTTTTGTTATTTATTTCAGAAATCCTTTTGATATATTCAGTTTTGTACTGATCTAACTTTAAACAAATAGTGTTTAAAAATTACTTTGTGTTTAAGTCAGTTTTGTGTTTTTATAGAAAAAAAAAGACATTCATTATTTTAAAAAGTAACAAAAAAAGTTACTTTTAACAGCAACACATTACTAAATTACAACAAAGTAATTTAGTAACTTTTTGAATGAAGTAACTAGTAACTGTAACTAGTTACTATTTTTTAGTAACTAGCACAACACTGCTTAAAAGCAATAGACACCTGCTCCACACCATTACTTGGTAGCCATGATTGCAAACCCAATAGAAGTAGAATTGAAAACTAGAAACATAAAAAAAATGTCTCCGTTCTGTGACTAATTTTTCAGGAGGACTGAAGTGTAATTGCACATGACTCACGTGAATAGTTCACAGAAATGATTGCTAAATAATAAAAAGGAAAAGGAAAAAAATTATAGTCCATTGCATAGTCTATAAATGGCGTTGCACTTATTAATGTGTATTCATTTGCCTCAGGGTTCGATTTAATTTCCTTTGTAGAAACCAATTTCCAGGGTCGGGATAAAGCACAGCTTCCACTATGACTGCCATTTTCCTCAAAGCTTCCATGATCCGATTGACACCGGTTTTCTCTCTTATCTCCAGGTACAAGACGCGTGAAGCTCTGTGCAAAGTGTTTATTTTCATGTTGATCTTGTTGGCCTGTGCAAAGGCGCTTGAATTGGGTAGACACGCTACACAACTGTTTAGTAAATAAAATGATCGAAATATAAATGAATAAATCATTGTAAGCCCTGTCCATATATTCATAAATATTACTTTTTAGGCGACACATTCTTGTTTTGCATAACATTTTGTTTTTGTTTGCACTATTGCTATTTAAATACTAATAATATTTTAATAATGCTATTTTGTGTATTTTGTGTATCTGTCTTGCACTGTCTTGCATTGTCTGTTTGCACTGCCTTTTGTCTTGCATTTTTTGCAAAAGTTAACTGTATTATTATACACACTGTAAATAACATGCTTAATTTTTTAATTGCATTGTTTCTTATCTTCTATGAAATTGTGCAAAATGTATATATTCTGGTCTATAGTTTTGATCAAAAGTACAGTCAATATATTTATATAATATGACTTCCCTTACTGGGATAAATCATTAGAAGGTATGTTCAAATAAAACTATAGTCTGATTTTGAGGTGTTTTATTTTATTTGGAATGGTTTATTGTCATTTGTACTTTTGTATTTTCTTTCATCTGTAACAAAAATGTGTAACACAAATGCATTCCTTTGTGTAGAAGACAGACAAATCTTTGGAACAGTACATGAATTGAAATTAAAAAAAGATGAAGTTGAAAGATGGAAAGATAAAAAAGCTTTGACTAATTTTACTCTTGATCTCTTGACTTGATCTTGGCTAGTCCTAGTTTTTGAATTTTAACATTGTTGGTCTTGACTATATGTCAGGATCTCCCGGGCACACTGCGCGCACTTCTGGTTTCGCGGTATGTACTTCCGGTTCCGCGGTGAGCACTTCCGGTTCGGCGGCCATCTTGCGGTTTTTTCCCGCGTCTCCCGGTGTATATAAGGACAATCAAAACTTTTGTTTAGGGCCAGATTATTATTATTTATTTTTTTACCGGCTTCCTAGTGCCTGAGATTATTCTTGCCATCCTGCCTGCTCTAGTTCCTGTTTCAGATCCTCGTCATCCTGCCTGTTCTGGATCCTGTCCTTGACCCCTGTTCTGCCCTGCCTCGGGTTTTGAAGTTTGGACTGTTTTTGGTTTATGTTTTGCTCTGCCCTGTATTCTACTGTTTTGCTGGTTTCTGGATTTTTGGATTGTTTTGGATTTTGGTTTTGTCTTTTTCTGTATTCCCCTGTTTGCCTGTTTTGACCCTGGATTGTTTTGGATTCTGTTTTTGGCTTTACTTTATATATTAAATTCTGTTTTTTATCCATAACCTTGTGTGCATCCTGCATCTGGGTCCTCCTATCCAGTCACTCTGCAACTACCTCTGAACCTGGGCTCCTGACACTACAGCCTTATGCTTTAGAGACAAAACCAATTTCTTGCCTCTAAATGCTAATGCTTTATCAGTAGAAAAACATGTTAACCTTTCTTTGCCTGGTTGTATCAGTGTTTACTATCCCTTTCAAATATCTGCAATACAAGTATTAGTTATAAGTACATTTTAAATACAGCCACTCCTGACCCAACACCTTGAGAGTTAATAAACTAGACTGTGCATTTTATTATATTTATAATCTTTTCTAAGCAATGATGAATGGCAAATTCAGTCCAATTTCTTTTTTCCTCAATGTGCATTTGATATGCATTAAAACCCATTCATTTTGTTTGTATTTTCCATTTCCTTCCATTCTGTATTCAAATGCATTTGTCTTCCAATACACAAACTTCTCTCATGTGCGTTTCATGATTGTGTGGCTTGAAGCATTAATTTGATATGCTGGCTTTGGAAGTCAGATCATTACAAATATAAAAGCAATTGTATTCGTTGGCCTAAGTATATACTGTAGTCTGATACAAGTAAATTTTTTGTTGCTCATCTGTACCTGTATTGTGTACATTTAACTTTTGGTAGCTATCTAACCTTTTCAGATATCGCCATCAGTGTCGCAAGCATCTCCAAACTTGGTTAAAAGTAAGTTCTCTTTTGTCTGAAGGAAACAACTAGCTGGTCTTTTGTTGCAGCCGAGTTTGGAGCTGAATGCATTACAAATGCTCCAGCTCCCATCAATAGATGCTCTATGGCCCGTGAGCAGGGCCAATTATTTCCAGAAATTTAACACCAGCTCCTCTGTGTCGAGTTGGGTCATTTGTTTTCTGTTGCTGATTCACCATTGGAGAGACAACACGCAAAGCTTTCGCATTTTTTTTTTTCGAGGTGGAGAAGGAGGAAGCTCACTATCTCCCTAGCCAAGAAAGATGGCCTTTAATTTGCACTTCAGTAGTGTGCTACGCTTGGCTGAGCAATCTGTTCGCATATGGATATTCATGTGAGTTCTCCATCTAATTAGCCACTGGTTCACTTCCTGCACTCTGAACTTGCAGACGATCCTATACCTCTCTTGGTAAACAGATCATCAGCTGCATGTCACACTGCATGTTATGATGATAGCATGACAAAGATCTCTTTCTGTTACTCCATTGTTTCTAGTGTAAAATATACATAATATAGAAGCCAGACATAACAAATAAAGAGATCCATGTCATTACAAGGTTAAATATAGATGCCTTTGTCAAGAATAAAATGGCATTAAATCACTGTGTCTTTTGAATATTTAATACAGCTTAACACACAAAGCTCATATCCTGTTCCAAATCTATTGGAAATTGAACTGAGAGAATGATAAAATGATGGATAATGTATGTCTGTTAGTCAAAATGTTGAGTGGTTACAGTATGTAAGTGTTACCCCTGTAGAGAAACCCTGTACAGATATGATGATAATAAAATGACATGTACGAATGAGTGGCATTAACTCTCTATAATGTAGCAAATACAGATGGCCTTGAAGGGTCCGTAACTAGTAAATTATGTTTGCTTTGCTAATCAAAGCCAAAACCAAAGAAACTACACTACATGGACAAATGTATTGGGACACCTGACATTTCAGGCATATGTGGTTACTAACTGTTGGAGCTATGCAATTATACAGGATGCATTTGGAAGTGGTAGCATTACATTTTCCCTTAACTTGAACCAGGAGACCCAAACCTGTTGCAGCATGACAATGCCCCTGTGCACAAAACCAGCTCCTTGAAGATAAAAAGTTTATATGGGTTGGATTTATAGATTTAGCCTGGTTTTAAGTTATAATGTCAAACCTACTGAACACCTTTGGGATGAATGCTCCCTCACCTTGCTCCCTCACCTTACATCAGTACCTGACTTTACTAATGTACTTGTTGAATGAGCACAAATCTTCACAATCACACTTTAAAGTCTTGTGAAACATATTTCCAAATGAGTAAAGGTTATTGTAACAGCAAAATAAAACTAAGTGTAAAATGGTATATGGCACACTTATGAGCAGGTGTACACAAACTGTCTTTACTAGTTACACTCTTGATATCACCCAGATAAAGATGGGTTCCCCTTTTGAGTCTGGTTCCTCTAAAGGTTTCTTCCTCATAACATCTAAGGGAGTTTTTACTTGCCACAGTCACCATGGCTGCTCATCAGGGATGAATACACATCGTTCACCTTAACTGTTAAATTCTGTAAAGCTGCTTTGAGAAAATGTCCTTGGTGAAAAGCTCTATAGAAATAAACTAATTGGTGCATTATTCAACCTTTCACAGTGTCAATCCTGATATGTAATGTACAAAAATATTAAAAAGACTAAAGATTTACTATTGCCACTTGCACTTTTGTTTTTTTTATTGAATATTATATCAACTGCATCTTAGACTGTGCATTTTTAACGCTGTAAATGCTGCTATCAAAGTCCTCCTAATTATTTTTTCCAGACCCTCAAAGCTTGCAGAGAGCAGAAAAGTGTACTTGCATGAAAGTGCTTTCTGCCCTCTTCCAGATTTATAAGCTCACGATTTGCTTGTATTGCTGTGATAGACAGGGGAGAGAGAGTATGACATCCCTTATGAACAAATTTGCAGTATTGGCCCCTGGTCATGGAAGGCTGTGGGAGAATCAGGATTTCAGATAAGCCTAATGTACCTTTAATATTTTTGGTATTTTGCTGGCTTCTTGGCCAGATCACTTTTGTAAAAGAAATTTTCTTCTAGTGCCCTTGGGTAAGTAAATGCTATAACTAACTACAGATGATTGGGTCACCCATGCATTTGCTACATGCCCACATAAAAACAAACTACAAGCCTGCTAATGTGTGTGTACGGTTAGGAGTTATTATGAATGTAGATAGAAACCTAAATGACATCTGACAGCAGGTTTGAAGTCCTGTCACGCAATCTTAAACAATAACTCAAGGTTTTAATCAAAAGCGCCTAAAGCTCTGCCCTGGATTCCAAGTATCTCGCTTGAAGTATTCTTGTTTTTGCTGATGACATGAAATCCTGTTGAATTTCAAGCAGTTGCACAGGCACTTTTCAGTGAGCATTTCCAGCTTGATAAATAGAGTCTGAATGTGCCGATGGCTTTTAGGAAGTCTATATGGAACATTGTTTCCGTATTTGTCAAAAGAATTGGCCTTTTTTCCAGGGGGCTTCTAGAACAAAAAAGGGAATCTCGGAACAAAAGTGAAGGCATGACCACTGCTTATAATAATCTGTCAGAACACTTCGAAAGGCTAATTCGTGTAGAGTCCTGCAGCACTGTGGCGCCCCATGAATGAGAAAGCCAGGTTTCCCGTCTAAGCGGGGGGTCAATAAACTGTGACTGCACCCGCATGGCACTTATTCAACGCATGAATGGGAGCCTTCAGGGGAATTTTCAGCCGCATAATCCAGAGTGACTTTTCCATTCTTCCATCCTGATAAGAGAGAGGCCAGGTTGGAGATTTCTATTGTCAAATGTCTCAAAGGGCCTGATGGCTTTGGGAATCTAGATGTGGGGTATCACAGGCACACTGAACAGACCAGGCACTGAATCTTTGCAGTCATGTTGATGAGAGTGAAAAAAATGGCAAAGTGTAGAGTAAACAGGGACAGACAAAGTTTGAATTAATCCCTAAGTAATTTATTTTGAATTCAATCACCACTGGATTTTCCTGCACAAAAAAAGCTTTACAGTTTCTTTAAGCTTTTCCTTTAATCCAAAGCTATATACACAACAAACAGAGTCAAGCCAAAAATAGTGAGAACAAAGAATTTGTTTATTTATTTCCTAGTGAACCATCGATATGGAAAACGTATTACATTTATTTTATTTTTTAACTTTCTTAAACAAGAATACAGCATACAATTAAGATACTATACTAACTGAATCATTGAATTGACTAAATTAGGGAATTGTTATTATGATGAGGTACAAAAAAACATTTGCACTAATTTGCTGTGCTGCTTCTTTCTAAGGGCCTGAACCAGCAAAAGTCAATGCTTTCTATAAAGGTAATATGCTGTTTGAACAATATGCTGCTGAATGTATCTTTGCAACCAAGCCCATGTGTATTGTGCTATTGTAATACTAACACAATTAGATTGTTTACTACTAACTACCTGAATATTCATTTCAAGGCAGAATTGAGTAGAATTGAGTAAGAATCATAAAAATCAAGACATTACAGCAAATAGCAGCGGTTTAGCTGTTAAAATTGATCAGAAAAACCTAATCACCTGCTCACTCAGTCACCGTTCATTCTGTCACACAGTTAATTGGTCAACTAGACATCTACTGTCATCTAGTCAGCAGTGGTGGACAAAGTACACAAACCATGTACTCAAGTTAAAGTGGAGACAAACTAGATAACATATTACTCCAGTAAAAGTGCTGCTATAAACTTTTACTAGTAGAAGTCCAAAAGTGTATATGTTTATATATATATATATATATATATA
>MU551584.1:2789981-2805336 GCA_024362625.1 Silurus asotus
TATATATATATGCTAAGGGGATCACATAATACTGGCATTTTGTTCTAAAAATGCGACTGTTAAGCGTGGATCAAGAGTCGGAAACCGGAGTATGGTTAAACGCTTTATTTGTCTGAATACACAAGGCTGAGGCTTGAGGATAAGCACAGCCCGGAGAGCGGGTATATATATATATATGCTAAGGGGATCACATAATACTGGCATTTTGTTCTAAAAATGCGACTGTTAAGCGTGGATCAAGAGTCGGAAACCGGAGTATGGTTAAACGCTTTATTTGTCTGAATACACAAGGCTGAGGCTTGAGGATAAGCACAGCCCGGAGAGCGGGTAGAATCCGTAATGCGAGTAGAATCCGTAATGCGAGTAAAATCTGTAATGCTGGTAGTCCAGGGAAGATCGCCAGTGTGAACTGTATAGTGGACGGTAAGCGAGTGGAAATGGGGCCCTTATAAAGAGGAGAGTAAATTGGAGACAGGTGACGGTGATTAGTAGGAGGCTGTGCGAGTGTGCTGAGTGTAGGAGGGAGGCTGGTGGCTGGTGGCTGGTGGTTACCTGACAGTGACCTGTATATGTGTGTAAGTGCACCTAGAAGAATTAATGCCATTTTGCAGGCATAGGGTGGTCACACCAAATATTGATTTGATTTGGATTTCTTTTCTGTTCATTTAACTTTTAATTTTGGCTATTGGCCGGATTTCACACGTAATTCAGAGTGTGGACAACGCAAGGCTTGTCAACATGTGATGACAACTTGTAATACAACACAAAATATTTAAATGGTTAATAGAAACTTAATTAAAAGGGTTTTTTATTTATAACTTACATTGGGGCATGTTGTTATGTTTTATGTTTAAGACTTAGAATAATTTCTGATTAAAAAAAGAGAATTTAAAAGTTGTATTTGTTGAATAATGTTAGAATAGACAAACTAATAAAAAAACAAAAAATCTTTCCCTCAGGATCATGGTAGCATTGAGGATACAGAGGTCTTGGATGATGTCAAAGAAAATCTCTTGCAAGAACTACTAGACATGAACAGGGAAGAAGGAAAAGGAGAACGTGCCATTGGTGAGAGCTGTGTTACAGCTCCAGGGGGAAGTGAAGGATCTGAATCGGAACCTCCAGCAACCAAGAAGAGAAGGCTGTGTGACCTTCTCCAGGACAGAAAAAACACAACTTAGAAGTCTCCAGGCTCAAAAAAAGTGTAGGCTGATGTGAAGCTGTCTAAGTTAGACCTGAAAAAAGCACTTGATGCATCATCTAATCCCTTCATGTGGTGGCATGATAACCATAGAATATTTTCCCTAATAGCCAAGTTAGCACAAAAATACATGTGCATTTGTACAAGCACTAGCTCAGAAAGAATGTTTAGCATAGCTGATAACAGCTGGTAAATATCCTGCCTTAAGCGCCACAAGGTAAACATGTTGCGGTTCCTTTTCCAGAATCTGGAAGCAGATATAAACTGTTAAGGCATCTGTGCTTCTGTGTGACACACATTAAAAGTCTAAACTGGATTTGTTAAATATGGTACTTTGTTTTGTTCTAGTTCTTGTTACCTTGGACTTTTTTTGTTAAAAAAGGTTTTTAAGAATAAAATGTTGAAAGAAGTTGCTTGCATTATGATGCTTTTATATCATCTTACTGTTAATATATAATCAGTGGCATAAAATGACAATATAATTTATCACAATACATTTTGGTAAAATATATCGCACAACAAAAAGTAGGTATCGTGACAGCTCTACTCATTGTACAGACTTAAAGATTTTATATTCAATACTGACTTAAGATTTGAAGCTCTGTCAAGCAAAACACAAGAACTGCACACACCAGCAAATAAATATTCAAAGGGAGGTGGGGGGGGCGGGGGGATCAGCAGTCTCAGAACAGCCTTGTAAATAATTTGTTGATGATGTCCCAGAGTTCTGGTGGCTGTCAATAAAATATATATTCTGTGTGGTCTTTATGAAATTTTAGGCTATGTGGACAAGCAATACGACATGCTTGAGAGGAATGTTAACTTGCCAATCATTAAAATTCAGATAAAATGAGCAGAATATGAATCTGTTTGTGGGCATGGCTATGTCATCTTTGCTCTGGATGGAATTCCATCTTTTCTGCAGACCATAGCCAGGAACATCAGACCTATTTTGTTTGGGTGCATCTTTTATGCAAAGTGCAAAATTGTCCCTATTCTTTCAGGGTCTCATTGGTGTTCTTAGGGTTTGTAGTCTTTTTGATATTGCATTAATGGAGAAGATGAGTAACAGAGAAAACAATTAGGAGAGATCAATTTCAGGTGTGTATTTTGTCATCTGTTGTATTGCATGGCGCTTGCATCATGTTATATATCATCATGCTGCAATTACCAAGCTATTTGTTCATTGTTTTCATTTTATGTTTTCTGGTTTTGGATTGGGATGTCTTTCATTTCACAATCTGGTTTTTGCAATAGCAGTGCTGTTTGCCATTCGACCAACCTTGTTCCATGTGTCTAAATTCCTTTTTGGATTTGTATGCCTGTTTAAATGTGTGTACATTTTAATCTGTCATTCTACACTATATGGGCACAAGTATTGGGACACCTGACTTTTCCATATGGAAAATGAGTTTCAGTTTTCCTAAACTGTCACCAAAAAAGTTGGAGGCACACAATTGAACAGAATGTCTTTGAATGGGGCTGCATTCTATCTATCTTATCTATCTATCTATCTATCTATCTATCTATCTATCTATCTATCTATCTATCTATCTATCTATCTATCTATAGACAGGGCAGACATATAGGATAATATTTATAGCACCATTATTTTTGCATAAAACTGGATCTTTTGCTGATACACAATAATGTTGACTGGTTCGGTTTTTGTACAATAAACAAGAAAGATAGATATTACGTTTCCTTCAAGCTACTACCAGCAGCATGCAATTTACTTGCTTTAACTGCCCATTTACACGGCCTAACTGTAAATGAACAATAACTCCCACAATGCCTAGGGAATTCATTTTTTTCATGCCCTGGTGCTACCAAGTCTTTGTATGTTTGTTGTTTTTCCAGTTTCATATGCATTAATGTTCTTGAATAAAATGCCTCATTGAGCACTGAAGTGCTAGCAGACTAGAGAAATTTCTTGTGAGAAAAAACTTGTGGCCAAATTCGAATTAGGATGTGGAAAGTACATGTCGAAGCATTGTTATGAGATGCCAAAAACACACAAAATGACTTCAAGTAAAATGTCAGAAATGTGCTATAAAGAACAAACAAACATATTATTATTGTATAATATATATATATATATATATATATATATATATATACATACATACATACACACACACACACACACACACACACACACACACACACACACACACATACATACTACATACATACACACACAAATTAAGTAATGTAAATGGTATGAAGATTTATTTTGACCAAACAAAAATAAATGTACAAAAGTCTTTTATTTAACTAGCATTTAACTATTTACTAAAGCGCTTAACACACTCTTGACATCTGGACAGTTTTTCCAAAAAATCAGCTAAAATACTTTGCTGTCTCTTTTGTAAACATTACCAAAGTTTTTCTTTGCTAGTAGACTTTTTCGTTATGAAAGAATTGCCATGTTTTACATTGTTGCTTAGTATTAATTTCACCAATAAATGTCTTTAACTTTGCCTGCTTCAACCTGGCTGGGTATGAGGCAGTCTGGTATCATCTTCTCTTGTGTTCTCTGTCTTACATAAGGGCTTCTGTTAGAGGCAATAATGTCAAATTTAGACTGAATTTGGTCCAATTATTGTGTTTTTGCAAGTTACCTACTGCATGTCAAAAGCCAAGGTGTTTCCAAACTTTTGACAGGCACTGTATAAACCAATAAATTTTTTTTGAATGTTTTTAGAGAATGAGTCTTTTGACATCAAACATAAGTAATACACTGTATCCTGTATTTTGTTTTGTTTTCACGGGGCATCTGCCATCAGATATCCCAATGTGTCACATTCAGATCCTCTTTCAAACTATACCCAGAGCACAATCTAGTGCTTCATGTCACTCTGACCATTACTTTTCTCCAAATCACTGTGCTACTAGTCAGCCATGGCTCATTAAGGACTCTCATTGGAGGACTTTATAAACAAGCCAGAAACAAATGCAAAGTATTGCCATTGTTTTGTACTTGTGCATCAGTGATTCATATGTATTTGAACTGCCTTCAATTGCTGTCTATACATACACTTGTATAATAGTATGTTTGACAACAATTTAGATTTGTTCAAATAAAGCTTGCATTTGACCATTTTAGCTGTCTGGGTTTGCAATAATAAACCATTTGCATTTCCGACAACCTCGGCAACAAACACATTGTCAAATCCTTTACCTAAAGCGTTGCACAGGGCAGTTGTTGCATCTATTCTGGGAACACTGGACATAAGGTTGGACTACAGACAGCCATTCAAATGTCACATGCAAAGAAATTTTAATTTAACAGATGACAGTTGACCCAAAGACTTTCAATTTAATATTATTTGTGTTTTTAACAAAAACGAATAATTAAAAAGATGAAATTGAAATGTTTAATTCATAAATTAGTCACTATCATTTTAATTCATAATAAGTGAATTAGAATTGATGATGTTTAGGAAAACATTTATGTAATGAAAAATTGGTTGACACAGGTATCCATTCAATATATTTTTTAGCATTGTTCGAGGTAATAAATTGATGGAAACTTCAATATTTAAATAAATTGAAATTATAATTTTAATTCTATGCCAATGCAGCAAACAATAAAAGCAAATCTCATAACTAATTCAAGTAAAAATATATAATACCAGAAAGCATAGTGATACATCTGACAACTTTCCACCAACACTTGTTACAAAAACTGTTAAAAAGATAAAGTGTAAAACAAGGTTCAAAGAAGATGTGAAAGTGGTTGTTCAAGCAGACAACACACTCACACTTGCTCATGCCTAAAGGCAATTTAGCCAACCCACCTTTGTGGGAGTTGGGAGGAAAGACTCCAGACACTTGGAGAGATCTGTGAAGATGCAAACCTGGGCTCTGAACCAAACTGAAGACCCAGGAGCTGTGAGACAACATGAGTTCCAGAAGCACCACCATGCCAATCCAGCTGGTTCACTTCTCAATTTAAATGATGTCGAAGCTCAAAGCTGGGATTCTAATAAACCCAATGATATGAATAATAAGCT
The DNA here is from genome assembly GCA_024362625.1 of Silurus asotus. Lineage (NCBI taxonomy): Eukaryota > Metazoa > Chordata > Actinopteri > Siluriformes > Siluridae > Silurus > Silurus asotus. Next base: position 2,795,202 of record MU551584.1, read on the forward strand.
AATATAGTTAAAGCCACTGCATAATTTTGGTCCACTCTGTACCTATGGCGAAGCCACAAGTGTGCCACAGAGTGATAGAATGAGCAAAATCACTGATATCGGTGTTTGAATATCTAGTTTTACCATTTCATTATCGCAGCAAAATGAAATAATGTTCTAACAAGACTGAACACATATTACAGACCAAACGCACATTAGGTCTCTGAGGAGAAACGATGTCTGGTCTAAATCATTAACATCCCATAATCAAGAGCGGTGTGGCAAGGGCATGTAATGAAGGGCTGAGGCAATTATGCTGGTAATGAGTGCTCCAAGATGGTATTAAATTTTTAAATACGGTCAGGTGTGCAAAAAAGAAGAGAAGAAGAATGGGACAAGGGAGATGGGACAAAAAGTCAGCCAAAAGATACCAATGAGGTTAGACTGTATAATTCTTGACAAATCCAAACGCAGATACTGCTGAAGTGAATGAATATTAATCAACAGAATCATCTATTTAATGTTCATGAAAGGTTTCTTTTTTGCAATGCAGAACAAAAGAGGTGACAGCATCTGAATCACTAGCCCAGGGACAAAATATTCAGATAGTGTAATTGTATTCGATGAATGCACTTGAATAAAAATAAGGATTGAAGAATCAAATTGCTAATATGTTGTCAAAAGTGGCATGTGCAATCTAAAAGCAAGAGACTAATTAAAATTCTGAAAAATATCATGATACACAAGACTAATATGATGAAACACAAGCAACAAGATGGTAAGCATACAATAATAAATATACCATCCTATAAATAAAACAATAAAATAATCTATTAGTTGTCCACTCAAGATATTGCACTCCAACCTATGTGTAGCTTATCTTCATGTACCTTGCTTTTTTTGGTCTCCTATTTCAGTTTGATCGCAAATTTTATTCCACCAAAGACATCCAAAGACATCCCATACAAATGTGTGCCTCCATTGTATTCTAACTGTTTAGGTAAGAGTCATATATGGCTGGAAAATGTGTATGAATACTTTTGTTGATTTATGGTATCTTCAAGTAGTTGTACACCTGATACACCTAGTGTACATATTTTCTTACATCTTCTTTTCTTTTTATTATGGTTAGATTTTTTTAAGTTCTTTTATTTAGAGTTCCTTTTAACTAATGCACAAATATTTGTGTGGCTGCTCAGGTTTAACATTTCAATATGTATTCTGCATATAACTATGCTTGTGACAAATAAAAATCTTAAAATCTTGAAATCTTAAGTAAGTTTCATTGTGCAATTAAAAAAAAAATACAAAAGCAAGATTAAAGGATATGCTGGATCAAGTGCTATTTTATAAGCTGACAAATGTTAATATAAGGGTGGAATTCATGTTGTAAATTGAACCAAATGTAAACCATATTAAAAAAAAGGGCACATAAAGTAACATAGACACAGAATTGCTGGATGAATAGGTTTAGTGTCACCAAGAAAGCACCCCCAAACATGCTTTACAGTGGGAACAATACATTCATTATCTGTATGTCAAAAAGTCAAGTCAAGTCAAGTCAAGTTAAGTCAAGTGGCTTTTATTGTCATTTTTACTATACACAGTGGTACACAGTACACAGTAAAAACGAAACAACGTTCCTCCAGAACCCTGGTGCTACACTAAACAACAAAACAACATAAAGTGCATCGAGTGCAGCCTGGAAAAAAGACAGAATAAAAATTAATAGAATAAAATTATAGAAAAAAATTATATTGGCATTTAAATTTGTTAATGGTTTCTTGCTTTAAGGCTGTCCATGCAATTTTCGACAGCAGAAAAACAATGTGATCAAGTTATTTAGTCTTTATATGGTATAGGTGCTTTGGTTTAAAGCTAATGGTCTAGAAAATAATTATAAAAAGTCTGAAATAAATAAGACAAACTCGGAAGCACGTGTGATTTTCATCTGATTGAATGTGCATAACTAACTCTGAATATGCAGGACATTTGATTTATTCTAAATACAGTGTCATGTATCTGCTTTTATGCAAATGGTGCTACAGAGGAACACACACACAATGTGATTATACTAAAGTGATTTTTTATTTTATTTCTAGCACTATGATGAATGATTGCTATATATGTTTGATGGATTAGCAGGGGAGAGTATTACATTTTGTAGCAAACATATCACACTTCCTGTCTTATCAGCTATAAAGAGTACAGTATTTAAGGGCCCTTGTAAATTTTTGTCAAAGTGGCTGAATAATCTCACGGGTAATGTTGAGCTTGGAATGAACAGGCCCATAAATCACATGAGTGAAAGAACAGAATATTTAACAACACCTTCTAATGATGCATCTGAGGCATTGTCCACAAAACTGTTGAGTAATCAGATTGTCATTGATGCTAATAAGGTCACTGCTTTTACATCATAGCAAATCCGCAACAGCTGATAACTTCAGAAATAGTGAACGTCATTCGGGTTGACCATCTATAACGCAAGTCTTACTGAATGATTTACCAGAACAATAATTGTAATAGTTTGGTGGTGGTGCAGGACACCATTAATAACAAACTATGCATATACATAATTAAGTTGAGAGCTACATAGTCTGTAGAGTCTATAGGATGTTATCTACTGGTTTATTTTCAGAGTTACCCTGTAAAATTTTGTTATGTGTCGACAAGAATTCATCTATGTAGCATACAATCTGGTTTTAAGCACTTAAGCAGCAGATCTATGTCACCAGTGTCATAGCATGCAAATATAATATTTTACTTTTTCTCAGCTTTTGCATATAGTAAACAAGGTCACTGTGTTGTGCAGACATTTCGAATTCTCCAAATTTCTTAAATTCAAATTGACCAGCTCTGTCCAATCTTTGCAGTCTTTGCCATCTTGCAACTAAAATGTCTGCATGTATAATTTTTCTAATTTTTTTGGTAAATGTTTTTATGTTAATTCGGATTACTTTTCTTATTTGTCTTAAAAAATGAGAATCTGAAAACTTTGCGATTAAATATCCTGCTCACTGCTTCTCCTTTATTAAACATATTCACACAGCAAGCATGGGGCACTAAGATTCCTGCCCCAATGGGTAGATATGTTGTGTGTTCAGGAGACCAAGTGAAAAGGGAGTAAGGCCAGGAACATTGGAGGGGGGGTTAAACTGTTCCTTCCTGGTGTGGATGAAAAGAGAAATGTTGGAGGGGTGATTCTGAAGGTAGGGTTTAGTAAAATTGTTGTGGAGGTGAAGAGAGTTTCTGATAGGGTTATGAATGTGAAGCTGGAAGTTGAAGGAGTGATGATAAATGTCATCAGTGCCTATGCTCCACAAGTGGGTTGTGAGACGGAGGGGAAGATAAAAAATCTGGAGTGAGTTAGATGAAGTGGTAGAAGGTATACCTAGGAATGAACGATTTGTGATTGGGGCAGACTTTAATGGGCATGTAGGTGAAGGGAGGTGAATGGGTAGGTATGGCCTTAAGGAGAGGAATGTGGAAGGGCAGATGGTGGTAGATTTTGCTAAAAGAATGGAAATGGCAGTGGTAAATACTTATTTTAAGTAGAAGGGGGTGCATAGGGTGACCTAAAGAGTGGAGGGAGGTGCACACAGGTACACACAAATTGAAGTGTAAGGTTCAGGAAAAAGGTCAGACAGGGGGTTGGTGGTGGTGAAGAGGTGCTGAAAGATTTGGCAACTACTGCAGAAGTGATAAGGGAAACAGACCACATTTCTAAAATCTTGTTGGTCAGAATTCACTATAGTTTATACCGTACATACATACATACATACATACATACATACAAGAGAGAGAGAGAGAAAAATACACAGAGAGAGAGAGAGAGAGAGAGAGAGAGAGAGATAGATAGCTGTTTATACATACATACATACATAAATACATATACAGATGTGACTGCAGTGAAAGGAGACTGGTTGAATTGTGTTAAATGGGTTTCTTCTTCTTCTAGCCGTGGCTCACAATGACAGTATTAATAGGTGATTTAGGTAGGACACCAATGAAGGCCTAGGTGTGAAATGTGTGAGCCAGGACTGCCTTGTCCTGTTTGTGAGACATTAATGTTTAGAGAAAAAATTTAAAATTTTCAGCTTCCACTACTTCCCCCACAGCACAGAAAAAACATTAAGACTTAAGACTTCTCATTGCAAGAATCCACTTTTATTTTTCATACTTCCTGTGTACATTTATTTGTTTTCAAATAACAGAGTATTGCTTGATTTATTCAAAAAACACCCAGACTTAAATCACAAAAGGGACTGTGACAGCCCTATTTCATATGTAGCACGTGACACACTTTCATAAAAAAAAAAGATAAAGAGATTGGGAGAAGTAAGATTTTCCTGTTACTCCTCTGCCAACACTGACCTTTTCAGCTTGAAACTAATCTATGTTCACATCTATATAATACAAATCTGTTTCTGAAATCTAGTGCAAGAACTCACTCGTCCATACAATATGTTATATAATAAACATACAGTAGCAATTATTCTACAAACTGTTCATTACATCTACTCACAAAATCACTTTCTAAACAAAACTATAATATGAAGTCATGATATAAATAGTTATACAGTAGATTTTGTACATAGCTATTTTTACTATATTGAATATTTGTTTTAAAATTTATAGCTATTTACAGTAAGAAAGAAATCGAATAATTGTCTAAAATTAGCACAAATCAACAAAATTATAAAAATTGGAGCATTAGATTTAATATACTGTGTAATTTACATTGCTGAATTAACACATGTGGTTAAGTCCATTTATTCTCCTGAAAAAATGGAGTTTAAACAATGTTTGCATTTAAAAGTAGTTGAACTGAAATAAACTATGAAAAATACTTACATAAGTAAATTATATAACCTTGTTTACTTTCCATTATGGATTAGCTTTAACAGACAAGGAGTGTTATTCAGCTAAATTGAGATTTTTGTAATGGGGAAGTGTTAGACAATTTATACAATGTATTTTGCAAAGAAATTGAAGGCCTCTTACAACATACATATTTATTTGTTGTCTTGATTAGGATGTAATCTGCTTGCTTTAAATGCTCAAGTGGTATGAATTCAAAATGGTATAAAATGTTGGCAAAAAAAATCATTTAGCTTTAACTCCTTAGTCCAAACATGACCTAGCTAATGTGAATGTGAACAAGCTAGTTTTTTGCTCTAGTTATACTAAAGCCACATAAATATACTACATATAAATATACTACACATAAATATACATAAAAATAAATAAAATATTTTACAGAGGTATTGTTTGTATTAGTATGTATTTTATAAATACATACTAATACAAACAATACTTTTGTAAAAGCTTTTATTTCTTTTTATGTAAATGATCTTTTGCTTTTATTTATGGAACATCAGTGGGAAAAGGAGCTTAACTGTTTAAACCAAGCTAAACATAAAAAGAAATAAAAGCTTTTACAGAGGTATTGTTTATTTTATAAATGTATTTATAAAATACATACTAATATAAACAATACCTATGTAAAAGCTTTTATTTCTATTTATGTTTAGCTTGGTTTAAACAGTTAAGCTCCTTTTCCCACTGATGTTCCATAAATAAAAGCAAAAGATCATTTTAATCAGTAACAAACCCCAGAATAACATTTGCAATTCAGATAAATATTTGCAATTCAAATGAGAAAATCTCCACAATGTTTCCATCTGCTGACCCTGTTCATGACCAGTGTGGCTAAATGCCAGTCTTATTAGCTTACATTGGGATGCCTGCATAAAAAAGACCTTCCACATGGTTACATTTGGATATTTATACCACAGAAATGTCTGGAAAAACTGCACACTTCTTTTGAACTGAAATTAATGTCTTAATAATGTCTGTAAAATTGGAGCAAGTAAGATCTGGTTGGAAAATATTAAGATGTAGAAAAAAGTTAAACTTTAACAAAGTATTATGGAGAAACGTCTCCAGGTTACATATGTAACCCCGGTTCCCTGAGGAAATAAGACGTTGCGTCAAAACGCTTAGGGAACGCTTCCGCGTTGTGCACATTCAGGTGTGTAATCCGGCCAACAGAGAGAAGCAACGTCACCAGTGGGCCGACGTCACGACCAACAATCTACAAAATGCACATGCTGTAGAGCCGACATAAGCTTCTGCAAAAGAGAACGGAACTGTGGCAGGTATCAAGGAGTGTGGCTTACTGATGCAGTGTCTCATTCCCTCAAGGAACTAGGGTTACATACGTAACCTAGAGACGTTCCCTTTCAGGAACTCTAACTGTGTCACAAGGCTTTGGGAACGAGAGTCCAATCATGCCACACTGACCAGTCCCTGCCTAATGTGTAAAAGCACAGACATAGTTCAGGACAGAGGAGCCTTGGAGTGGAGTGAGCCTTGAAATGGCGGAAAGCCATAAAGGCATAGTCTCTTGTAGGGGAGAACCAGAGGGGACAGTTTAATGTCTCTTGAGTCACAAACAAGTCTACCTGCGCCCTGCCGAATCTCTCCCAGATCTGCTCCAACACTTGAGGGTGGAGCCGCCATTCCTTGGGTCTTAGCCCTTTTCTTGAAAGGGCGTCTGCTGCTTCATTTGGTTGGCCCGATTGTACACTGCCCTCAAGAAGAGCAGCTTCCCCTGGGCTCACATGAGAATCTGGCATGCCAGCTTGGACAGAAGGAGTAAGTGCAGACCACCAAGGTGTTGTCTGGATGAATCAACACATGGTGACCTCTTAGGTCCGACAGGAAATACTTCAAAGCAAGAAGCACGCCCAGCATCTCTAGGAAATTGATGTGACACAGCAGGGAACCAGGAACTTCCAACACAGGGCCCTGAGATAGAAACCCATGATCTCTCAGACATCTAATGTATGTAGGGCTTGCCACGTGACCTTAAATGTACAGAGAGGATTGCCCCTCCGAGAGAACCCATGGGTCCTGAGCCACCACTGAAGGGGTCTCATGTGCAGGAGGCCAAGTGGAACTACATTGGATACTGCTGCCATTAGCCCCAGTAGTCTCTGGACCTGCTTGACAGAGAGTGACTGTCCTGTGCTGATTCCTAACAGCCGTAATTATGGACACAACGAAAATTCTTATGTGTTTGACACACATGCTTCACAACCAGTTAAACAAAATATGTTCCAATAGCGTTATTAAACAGCATCTTGTTCAATTTTTTTTTCCCCCAATGCGATTAACATAACACTGCAAAAAAAAAGGTTGTCCACATATATCAGAGTCCAAAAAATGCAAACAAAGTTTAGTCAAAATGCGAGTACTAAAGGTTTAAACATAAGTCTCAAGAAGAAAAAGGCAAAAACTGCTAAACTCTAAGACAAGAAAAACAGTAAATGTATCTGATTATATTTGAAACTTATTGGCTGGCTGAGAAACACTAAACAATGTCAAATCAATGTCAAGATAAAGTAACGGCAATTGCGGTAAACCATGAGTATATACAGTACGCAAGGGTTAATTACCATTAACTTAAATCAAGTGCATGTGACAGAGCAAACACACAGGTAGAGCATTGCATTATGAGTATGTGCAGAGTGTGAATATTTATAGAGTCCTTTTAAGGAACTAAAATAAAATAATAATAAAAAAGGTTCCCTGGTAGTCTAGTGGTTAGGATGCGGCGCTCTAACCGCTGCGGCCCGGGTCCGATCCCCGGTCAGGGAACCATCCCCAGCCACTCTCAGTGCCGGTCCCAAGCCCGGATAAATTGGGGAGGGTTGTGTTAGAAAGGGCATCCAGCGTAAAAAACATGTGCCAAATCAAACATGCTGAGGATCCGCTGTGGCGACCCCTAACGGAAGAAGCCGAAAGAAAGTTTTTTTTTTAAGGAACTAAAATAGTTATGGGTTAATATTCACGGTTAGATGAAATCTTGTTGAGAAGATTCAAGACTTTAATTCAAGAAAAACAAACAAACAAATAAATAAATCTTAAATTCCTGTACTTTGTCACAGCTGATATTTAGTTTATTGTGCATATTGTCCCTTCACTTCATTTAGTTTAAATTATATTTAAACACTGTAAGATAACAACAGCCTCCCTTTTTTAAACTTCTAAATTAATACAATAAAAAATGTATCATGTGACCCCAGAAAGTCCTGATTTGAGACAACTGATTCTTATATATTGGTCACACTGGGTGCATCCATAATAACAACTTTAATTTAACATGTTGAATAAATGTCTTCTTAAAAAGAACATCCTTTTTTTTTTTAATTACTTTTTGGAAATTATGTTAATTGTTTACTTTATGTTCTGTATCTCTTGTTTATGCCGATTAGGTATTTTTAATTTGCTGTACATTTTTTTAAAAAGGTAGTAAACCTGTGATTTATGTTACACTCAGAACTATTGTCACAGCTGCTAACACAAATTGAATCAAGAATAATAAAAAAAAAATCCTGCTTAAAATCATGTTTAAAAATCATTCTGTGACCCATATATGACATGAATGTGGCAAAGATGCTTAAGACATTTTTATTACCTTAATAAAAAAATAAACAACTCTAAATCTACAGCAAACAAATGAAATATATATTCAGCACTTACAGAAAATTAGACAATTTCATACTCAAGGATCCCTAAGTGGATGTCTTCTTATCAAGTGCCCACAAACAGCACTTTTCTTTAGTGCACAATTTAAGGTCAAGAAGAGCACAATTTATTTTTTTCTTTAATTGGAAGTTAGTGTTAATCACGGCAGCCAGAAGTGTGTCCCAGAGCAGCACGTGCGAAATTGGCTGTTTATTTAAGAGACTTGAAACCAATTTAGTAGAAGTACATGATGGGTCATTAATCCCGAGCTGTGCATGAATAAATGCAACACCCAGACCCTCTTTAGTAATTATTGCTAATTAACAACTCTAGCCGCAGAGTCGTGGAACGCTACACCTTATGGCCCATGTGCGCTCAACTTGTGCACACAATACAGAAAGCCATTAAACACGAGGCGTTAAGTCCTGTGAACTCTGAATATATATAGGCTCTTGAGGATGAAAATGGAGCATTTATATTATATATTTTATCATGACTCAAAATAACAAAACAAACAGAGCTCTTTAAAAAACTTTAAGATGTTGCCCTTTTGAAGAAATGACTGTTGAATTTTGTGAGAGCTAGGATTGCCTTTTCATTTGAGATAATTGGTTTTATCTCAATGGGCCCCGGCAACTGGTTTTGTTCCAACTGAAAAAAAATAAAAAACCCACAATGCGGTTATGAATTGTCCAAGCTTACATACAACCCTGAATAATTGCAATCATCGATCAGTGTAGGTGTCACATTAGGACTAAACTACAACAATAAACGTAATTATCATAGGATATACTTGTGCTAATTTCCTCTTGTCATGATGGGTCCAGAAAATACTAAACGAATCGAGAGGGGTATTGTCTTCATGTGTTTATGTGTATGTCAAATGCATGACATGAGTGATAAATTATTACAGGACTTGCTATTATTGGAAATTCATGTAGGGGTAGTGTAATGAATCGAGAAATTTATTGTTTTATAACATAATACCGTGTACTGAAGCAAAGTGGATGGTTTTATAACATAATACCATGTACTGAAGCACAGTGGATGGTTTTATAACAAATACCATGTACTGAAGTGCAGTGGATGAGTCATAAATACTATTGTCTCTATTGTTGATGATGATAATGATGATGATGATGATGATAATAATTAACACTGTCATGTTACTGAGAACTATCAAAGGTGTTTTAGGCAATAAAGGTATTTGTGTTAGGAATTAAAGACGAAGGCAGATAATTTTTATGTAAAGTACAAAACCAGAAATATAATCATGTAGATACAAGGCAAAGGCTAAATGCTAAACAAGCCAAAATGAGACACAGGTGTGAGTGATTAGTGAGGCATGTGATGTACTGGGGCTGATGGCTGATGTAGTTCTGTGCCCACTGCCACCACCGTGATCAAACACTCCTTAACACACAGCTCCTGAAGCAGAAATTTTGTTAAAGGATGATCTTGGACAGCCAAGCAAGATATCTTTTAGCTGATAAGAGCCCTTAGGCAGATAGGGGGTCATTGAGAGAAATACTAGCTAGGTGGAGATGTGATGTTCTCTACAAAGAATGAGGCAAAGCAATTTTAGAATAGAGTAAGATTCTTATAAAGTTAGAGGGTA
>MU551584.1:2811260-2850543 GCA_024362625.1 Silurus asotus
AATGTAAATAAACAAAAAAATCCAAATATAATAAATATTTGGTGTTACTACCCTTTGCCTGCTAAATAGCATCAATTCTTCTACGTACACTTGCACACAGATTCTGAAAGAACTGGGAGAACTAAACACAAATCTTTTGTGGATGTAGGCTGCCTCAAATCCTTTGTCTCTTCCTCTAATCCCTTATATGAGATGTTGAGATAAGGGCTCTGTGGGGGCCAAAGCATTACCTTTAGAACTCTTTGTTTTCTCTTTGCTGAAGATAGCTTTTAATGACATTGGCTGTATGTTTGGGGTTATTGTCCTGCTGCAGAATTTATTTGGGGACAAATAGATTCCTTGGTGATGTTATTGTATAATGGATAATATCTGCCTGTATTTGTCAGCATTAAGGACTTCATTAATTCGAACAAAATCTCTAACTCCATTTGTAGAAATGCAGCCCCAAACTTGTAAAAACCTCTAATGTTTTAAAGGAAATTTGTGTACCTGGGTCCTTGTGCTTTTTTGTTGCTGATGGCACTGTGGGGCATGCTCTGATGTCAAATCAGACATGATGTGTCTTTTATTTGCTGCCTTAAATTTTCTTGGCCATCCACTGAATCTACAGTCCTCAAATTGTTGTTTATTTGTGCTTTTTTCAAAAGAGCTTAAACAGAACATATTGAAACCCTAATCTGGTTTAAAATGTTTTACTGGAAGAGACAGTGATGCAGTACCTAGTGTCCTGTTGCTGTGCTTAGTCCTGCCATGGTATATGACCTGTGACCTGAAACTGTCTTCCACAACCTCACCTTAGTAGCAGAGTTTGGTTGTTTATCATCCGGGTTTTAAACCTCCTACACAGCTGTTTCTGTTTCAGTTAATGACTGTGTTTCAACCTACATATGAAATGAGTTATCATTAGCACCTGCTTATTATAATTGGTTAATGATTCACCTGATTCTGATCCTACAAAATCCCTGACTTGTACAAATGTACAGCGCATGCAAAATTAAAAATACTTATTCGATTTGGATTTTTATTCTATTCATTTACTTTCCATTTTTTTAATAAAAAAAAAAAAACATTATTAACACCTTTTTTTTAACAGGATGGTTTTGCATTCCTTGGACACCTGACTTTTCAAACCATACGTGGTTCTTCCCCAAATAGTTACCACAAAGTTGGAGGCCCTTTTACACAAAGGCAGCTACATGAGGATATTTTTTACATAGGTTGGAGTGGAAAATCTTGTGTGGCCTGCTATAGAGCTCTGACCTCAACACAACTGAACACCTTTGAGATTAATTGTAATGCTGACTGCACTCCAGGCCTCGTCACCCTATACCTTATTTAACTAACACCCTTGTGGCTGAATATGCACAAATCTCCACAACTACAACTACATGTTCTCAGAAAAAATATGACAGCAAATGGAAACCAAATGTGGAATGTGATGTCCAGAAAGCAGATATGAATTTTTTAGTCAGGTGTCCAAATTGTTTGACGATATGGTGTATTTTTTACAATAACTAAGTACTTATTTAATTAGCAATCTGGTGACATTTAAAAGTTAGGAAAGAAACCACACTGCTCTTGCCCTTTTCATTTCAGAAAACATCATTACATTCAATTACTCAAAGGGGTCCAAGGACCTCGTCAAGAAGTATTCTTTCTTCGTTTGTCAAAAAAGAACGCTATACTGGGATAAGGTTATAAGTGAATAAGACACTCATTCTTCTGTGTGCTCTTTTAAAATGAACATATATCAAAATGTATTGTATTTTTATACATAAAAATATTCTGCTATAATTTATTCCCTCTGCTGCTTTTAGTGAGCCTACTGCATATGTGCCACTTATCAAAAATTTTTCTAGCATTCAAAGAAGTATAATTGACTGGGCGGAACTTTTATGTGTTAGGTGTTCTTTAGTTGTACCAATTATGTACTTCGGTGGAGATACATGACATTTAAATGTCCCACAGTCCTCCTCTTTCTGACAATGCAGAATCTATTGAATGGCCTTCATATAAACTCTGTCAGTACTCGACGTACAAAAAAATGGCTACAAAATATATGAACTTTTTGTTGTTTATAGAATTTCTCTGACTGCGTACAGAATTTCAGCAGTCATAAATATGTTTTGAAAAACAAAAAAAAATCATAATTGGATCCCAAAAACAGGTTCATGTCAATACAGATGGAGATGTTTTTTTTAATGTTCCACAACCTATGCTTTAGAATCAAGATGAAAGTGAAGTGTGTACTTTTTTGATGTACAGTACACACATTATCCTCTTAATAACCCAATTTCCTTCCATGCACATACGATATATGCAACGAAGGAAATTGCTCTGTACATCCGACACAGCCTGCACACAGTACATTTTGCATTTATTTGTGGAAATATACTTATGTTTATGGGCTTTGGCAAATGCCCTTATCCAGAGCTACTTACAATTCTCCCATTTCAGATAAGCAGTTGAGGGTTAAGGGCTTTGCTCAAGGGCGCAGCAGTGACATTTGAACTCGCAACTGTCAGATCTGAAGTCCAACATCTGAGCTGACATCAACATCAGTCCAACCAGAAAGCTTCCACTTCCCCAGCGTGTTTAAATTCATTCAAATTTTGTGCTTCAAAACAGATACTTGTGGGCAAAAATATAAGATGGCATTTATATTTAAACTATTTGGCATATAAATAGCAAAACTGGCAAACAGGCCATTAACTCTCCTGTCTGTTTTTTTATCCTGTTGTTCAACCTCGTTTCTATTAGTGCTTGTTTTTAATTTTAGTTAGAAGATATAAGAATGCCTTTGTACAGATAATGTCAGAATTTATGGCCCTAGACTATGATTCCCATCAGCCACTGAACCATCACATGACTATCACATTAATACTATCAATCTATCAAACTTATTGGTATGTGCCTGCTCAGTTTCTTGCAACCAACTTTTGATTTATTATATAAAAGGAAAAAATGGACTGTATGGCATCTTTTTTTATGGCAGGTTGCTCCTAAATTTCGATTAGTATTACAGTAGAATTGAAAATGTTTGGACTTGTGAATATATGGTTAAGAAGAGAAAAATTTCTTAGAGCTGTTAAAAATAAAATACTGATACTGTATATATGGTGGGATAAAACATCAAATGTAAACATTAATCATTGAATTTTAAACAGCCACATTACAATAAAGTATCCAGCAAACTCTACATTTAACTGAAATTAAGGAGATATGACTTTTTTGTTTATTTTTCTTTTTGGAAAATGAATCACAGCTTTGCTTCTAGATTAGAGGGAAAGGCTGACTTAAAAAGAAGATATATATATATATATATATATAAATATAGACCAGTTTGGATGCAGGAAAAGAATACAAAATAAAAACTAGATGTTTGGACTTTAAACACTCTAAATGTACACCAAAATACCCAATGAAAAAGAAGCATGTAAAACATTTAGAAGTAGTCTGAAATCTGTGCAATAGTGTGCAAAAGGTTTTTTAATAAGAAAATGAATTCATTCCCTGATTCGTTCAAGTTTGTTGCATCTTAGAGTTGTTATTCCACCTGGTGTGTTTTGGACGATAGGAGGAAACCATCATGCAGAGAGCTCAGGATTGAAGTGAGAAGATGTGCAGCAATAACACTAGCCCCTTCACTGCTACTTTGTGATATACCAGGAAAAGTTGGACTGGTTTTAAATCTAAGATTTAAATTCCTTGCCATTACAATTACATAATTCTTACCAACTGTTCTAACATAGTGGATGTACAACTGCACAAACTACAAAGAATAAACCATATCCACACACACACACACACACACACACACACACACATTCCAGCCTATCCATTTATCATCATCTCCAAAAACACACTTCCCTTTTTACAATAGCTGCAGGTGCATGTGAGTATATTTAGCCATTTGGCTGCACCTCTCAGGAGAAGCGTGTTGAAAGCTTTTGTATGTTGATCCCCTACTGCGAGCGGATCATGGCTGTTCTCAGGTTACAAATGTCGCAAGAATCTCAGCTGTGCCATACTCCCTCTCTTCCCAAACCCTCACATGACAGGATTCTGACATTTCTTACTATCTTAAACGCGCATAAATTAATTCCTCTGGAATGGCAAAATCGCATGTTTGCAGCTCCCTGAGCAGAAAGCAGAAACTCGATCGGTTTGTTCAAAATGCAGGATGATAAAAGATTTGATTGTTAAACAATTCTGGGATGCAAAAAAAATATTTTTCTACCTGTCATTTAACATGCTCACTTTCTATTTTTTATTGTATATTGATCTGAATTGTTTAAATTCAGCTCAGATGAAATTTCTTTGGGTTAAATAGACAGAATTAATAGTAAAATGTCATCTGTCAAAAAATACAAAGTAGAGAGCAATTAGTATTCTGATTCACAATGTGGGAAATATACATTCAATAAATCAGTTAATATTATTTATTATTATTTAGATTCCATTTTGGGGTGTTTTTTTTTAACTGACATTTAGTAAGTTAGCAGCTAATTAGGTGTGATGTATAGAATTTTAGAAAAAAAAAATCTGAGAAATAAGTTGCAAGAACCCATCCATGAATAATGAGTGAGCATTTAGGCATATCACACTTATTCTAGATTTATTACTGGTTAATTGTATCACATTGATTTTAGTTGAAACCTAAAGGCAGTTTTCTTCCCACCCAAATTTTGTCCCACAACATTTTGGGTTTGTAATTCTAATTCACAGATTTATATCATTTTTAACATTATAGTTTATGAAGCAACAATTCATTCATACTTGTGTGCTTGGATGCCTCATGGTATTCTAAACCGAAAATGAATGAGTTGGAAAAAGCATTTGTTTTTTGGATGAAGAAAACCAGAAAGTGAAGGAACTTACATGAACTTACTGGAGACTCCTTCTGTCAATGTTAAATTAAGGTTTTCTGTGTAAAAAGCTGTTTTATATATATTTTATACAAAGCAATGCTTTGGGAATGATTCCGCGTTGTCGACGCTCTAAATCACGCGTGTAATCAGTGCAATGGAAGGCGTGGCGTCACCAGCAGGGTGACGTCACAATCAGGAAGCTATAAAAAGCACATAAAATATTCTGTTTGTTCATTAAATGCTCTGTGTATTTGTCAATTTTGTCAAAAATGTGTGTTTGTCTATTGTCCTGTTCTTGCCAAGGCAGAGTGGTGTGACAGTTCCTGGGAGTTGAAGATGGACCTTGCAGAGGGTTTTAAGATGGGCTTGTGCTTAACTCCAACCTCACCTGCAGGGTCCAGCACTCGTTCACAGACTTTGGAAGCACGCCTTTCCCCTGTGACGAGCGCATACAGCTCCACCTCACTTCCTCTGAAGAGGGCAGGGCACGCTCTGTGACAGTGGTCGAGGAGCTTATGCCAAGCAGTCGCCAAGCTTAATCTGATACTAGCTTGGCTGTTCTATGAGCAGAGAGCCCCTCTGTCCAGCAAGCTGGACGAGCACTTTCTGATGCCAGCAGCAAGTCCACAGGGACTCCCAGTCTTTCTCGACCTGCACACTGAGGTGTCCAGGTCCTGGGCAAAGCCTTTCTCATCCTGCCCCTTTAGCCCTTTAGGGCTTGAAAGAACAGGAATATGGAGTAATGCCACAGGTTGAAGAGATGATGGCAAGCTTTCTCTACTCTGAAATTTCATCGTCTCTTAAGACCCCAATGCTACGCCTCAGCAGGTCAGGCCGCTGCATCCCTGCACACCATGGCTGTGCTGCAAGCTTATCAGGCCAACTTGCTGCAAGAGCTGGATGTGGGAAGCACCTCGGGTGGCCAGGTTTATGAGCTCTGCTAAATGGTGGACCTGGTTCTCAGAGCCACCAAAGAGGCCCCTAAGGTCAATGGCCAGTCTATGGCCTCACTAGTCTCCACCAAAAGACATCTATGGCTCACCCGACAGAGATAGCGCCATACTGCTGAACGCCCCCTTACACCCACTGGCCTCTTTGGCGATTCTGTTAACATGGTGTTTGAGAGGTTTCAGAAGCGTAAGAAACAAGTGCCAGTGTTCCAGCGGTGCATTCCAAGCCGCTCTCATATGGCTGCTCAGTGGGCGCAGCCCCAAGATCAACCAAGCACCTCCCATCAAGAGGCACAAAAATGGAGTGTCACATCACACACTTACCCTGTCAGGATCCTGCATAACGCTCTGACATAGGACAATCTGGGGATTTGGCCGTGAAGGGGTGCACTTCAACACACTACTTGGTGCCACCCTGTCCCAGCTCCCTTAGGGACCTGGTCCATTAATCCTGTCACAGAATGTGTTCCAGGGCATGGCCAGCTCCAGCAAGCATCCTTCTCAGTGTACTCCTGGTCCAGGAGAACTTGCTGCCTCCTTCAAGGCTCCTAGGGCCGCATCAGGACAGAGCCCCAGCTCTAGGCATACCAGAGGTCAGTCTGATACTCTTAAGGAGTCTGTCTCCTCCTGGTGGCTCCAAGGTGGACGGGCAGACCATGGTTTGCGGACCTGGTAGTCCTCCTTGAGCACCCTCCTTGGGAGATTCCTCTGAGGAGAGATGTCCTCTCTCAAGCAGAGTGCTCTATAGTTCACCCCCGCCCAGGGTTGTGGAGGCTGTAGCTATGGCCCTTGAAGGGGCACAGCTCCAGGGTTCCAGTCTCTCCACCAATGACACCTGTTTAATGTTTGGTGTGAGCACCACCATCTGGATCCAGTTCACTGCCCATTTGTTCAGTGCTGGAATTCCTCCAAGGACAGTTCGCCAAAGGGTTGGCTCCATTTGACCTGAAAATTTACGCATCCACCATTTTGGCATATCATGCCCCAATCTATGGGTAGAGACCCTTTAATAATGAGTTTTCTCCATGGCACCCAGAGGCTGAGGCGCAGAGTGCCTGGGTGGGACCTGGCTATTGTGCTGAAGGCTTTCTCTGAGCCCCCCTTTGAGCCTTTGGCCGAGGCATCTTGAAGGCACCTCACAGTTAGGACTGTGCTCTTATTGGCTATTTGCTCTCTGAAAAGAGTGGGAGACTTACAGGCCCTTTCTGTGGCCCCCTCTTTTCTGAAGTTTACTCCAGGTATGACCAGTGCCTTCTTGTACCCTAGAACAGGTTACACCTCCATGGTGCCCCAGACCAAGAGAAGCTGAACCGACTGTGCCCGGTACGAGCACTGGACACCTACATCCACAGATCTAGTCCCTGGAGAAGTCAGATCAGCTGCTCAACTGTTACACCCCTCTGAGCAGTGAATAATTGATGCTATTGCTATTAGTCCTCTGGTCTCCCTGCTCCATTCATGGTCTGAGCTCACTCGACCCGGAGTGTGGCAGCCTTGAAGGCTTGGTCTACTGGAGTGTCTCTTGAAGACATCTGCAACGCTGCAGGTTTGTCCACCCCACTGACCTTTGTCAGGTTTATAACCTTGACCTCAGTGCCACTCCTGGCTCCTCTATCTTTTCAACCTAGCTGTGTCTAATTCTAGTTTCCTGAGGGAACAAGAGACTGGGTCTTTATGCCAAAAGGCACCCCTGCAGCTCTAGTTCTCACTCTCCAGTGTTCTGTATTGTTTAAAGTCTATAATCACACTCTTGATGTGACCTACATTAGGATGGTTCCTTTTTTGAGTCTGGTTCCTCTCAAGGTTTCTTCCTCATAAAATCCAAGGGAGTTTTTCCTTGCCACAGTCGCCATGACTTGCTCATCAGGGATAAATGCAAACCATTCACCTTAACTGATAATTTCTGTAAAGATGCTTTGAGACAATGTCTGTTGTAAAAAGTGCTATAGAAATAAAATTGACTTGACTTGATTCGATTTTTCTCTTACAGAAGTTGGCACTGGCTTTACTCCATGTGCTTTTAATAGCTTCCTGGTCGTTAGGTTACTCCGCCGGTGATGGACAGATTACGCTGTCTTCCCGCCTTCCATTGGACAGATTACACACGTGATTCAGAGCGTGAACAGTGGAAGCGTTCCCAAAACGTTGTGGTGCAGCATCTCGTTCCTTCAGGGAACTAGGGTTACATACATAATCTAGAGACGTTCTTTATGAAACACTGCACATATCATATGGTGCTTCATTCTTCTTCTTTTGCTCTTCGCTTATAAATTTAGGGGGTCATCACAGCAGATCATCTGTCTCCATAACCCCCTTTCCTCTACATCTGCCTCTTTCCACCCAACTACCTGCATGTCTTCCCTCACCACATCCATAAGGCTTTCACTTTTCCTCCTTCTTGGCAACTCCATCCTCAGCATTCTTTTACTGATATAACCCATGTCCCTCCTCTGCACATTTCCAAACCATCTAAATCTCGCCTCCCTCACCTTCTACAAAATCCCACATGCGCTGTCCCTCTAATCAAATAATTTCTAATCCTGTCCATCCTCGTCACTCTTAACGAAACCCTTAACATCTACACCACTGCTACTTCCAGCTCCGCCTCCTGTCTTTTACTCGGTGCCACTCTCTCTAAATTATACAATAGAGCAAGTTTTACCACAGTCTTATAAACTTTCCCTTTCACTCTTGCAGATAGTCTTCTATCACAAATCACTCCTGTCACTCGTCTCCACCCACTCCACCCTTCCTGCATTTTTTTCTTCACTTCTCTAACACACTCTCCATTACTTTACTCTATTACTGCTGCTGTCTAGCTATACTTTTCCCTTGCCAAAATTTTACAGTCTCTAATCTTAGTCAGGTTGCATCTCCTACATAGAATATAGTCAACCTGTGTGCACCTTCCTCCACTCTTATACGTCACCCTATGATCCTCCTTCTTCTTAAAATAAGTATTCACCTCTGACAATTTCCATCATTTTAGCAAATTCTGATTCGTGATCTGCTTATTCGATTTGGCACGCTGGATGCTCTTCCCAACAAAACCCTCCCCATTTTTCCGGGCTTGAGACCAGCGCTAAGAGTGCACTGGCTTGTGCAACCCTAATGGCTGGGTTAATAATATAATACGCTTCATAAGTGTTTGTAAAAAAAACTTGTATTAATTGTTTATAATAAAATTTGCCCAAATCTACAAATCAAAATTGTGAGTCTTCCATGTTCAACTTTAACTATTAATATATTTGAAAAGCTAACAGGCTGTTTGTGGGAAGCATGAAGGTAGGAGTAAAATGAATAGATTTTTTCAAAGAGCCCTCTATTTGCACAACACACTGGTCCAGAATGTTACTAAATGCATGACTAAACATGGTTAAATATGAAATTCACACAAAAAAAGGTTCAAAATGAGCACAGCCAGGAGCATCAGGTTCTTAAGATGTCTCTTGCTTTTTCCTTAAGACCCATTTGATTAAGTCTTTCAACATTTCAAAGCGGAGTGAAAGTGTATAATGGAGTGCTTGTATGGCCTCAGCCTACTAAATGTCTCAAATAAATGTGGGATCCTAAACCTTAAACAAAAAACAAAAAGGTTTTTGCATGGGAGGTTTTTTTATTGTTGATTTATTGCATTTGAATTTCTGTGTAGGAATGTTGCAGCACAACATTCTGGTTTTAACCACACCAGTGCTTCAGTATATGGCAAACGTTGTTTTCAGGGAAAAATATATACCAGTTAAAACCTGCTTTTAAGACTTTTAAAAAGTGTAAACGTACATCCAGAGAAAATTGCACATTCTGATCAGCTAAATATGTTTTGACATCAAAAAGTTTAGAGACTAATGGTACTATTTTGACCATGTGCGTTACTATGTCTGCCATAATTTCATTACGAACAGCATGTTAGAACAAAGATAAACATAAAATTCTGCATGAAACTAAGCAAATCTGCCACAGAGATGTCTGAATTTTAATGAAGGTCCAGCTCAAAGGTTGCCGTTTTGAAACCATTGTGTAGATTCAACGCGAACCACAGAAGGTGCTTAATAGGGTTAAATCATAAGACTTCCAAGACAAATTCCAGAAGTGGCAGGAACGCTGGGAGCACTGTGTTGCTATGCAAGAAAACTATTTTGAAGGTGATAGTGTGCAAATGAAGATAAATAAAGTACTTTTTTTTGTAACACTTTGAGATGTGTGCAAAAATTCTAAACATTCAGTTGTAAACATATGCAGCTGTAAATTGTTGGTGATTTAAATGGTTTTCATTTAGGATCAACCAAGAAGCCTTGTCACTGTCCTTGCAGGTGGTTAAAACAACTACAGGCAATATCAAGTAAGATAATCTATATTTTAATTATGAAATTGTTTTCATTGCCGCTTTGTGGTATCTACTTAACACGAACATACAGCATCATACATTTAGCATCAGTTCAACAGCAAGCCTAACATTTTGAGAGGAATAAATGATGCATGATATTTAAGTGATTGAAAAGGTTTTAGGCTCACAATCATTTTAAGTGATATCTATTAATATGATATATATGAATTGATTGGTGTGCTGAGAGTAACATTAGAGGTTAAGTTAGTTAAGCAAGGATTTTGTGACAAAAATGATAATAGGAACATTATAGCCATAATAAATCATCATATCATCATCGTACATCGGAATGCAAATACGTTTGTACTTTTACTGAAGTGAAAGTTTAACGGGAACATTTTTACTTACAGTACTTAAGTAATATTTTACCTAGTTTATCTCTACTTTCCTTTAAGTTTTGTGTACTTTGTTCACCACTGATTTTGAGTTCAGACATGAAAATCTATAAAACGACATTAATGCACATTCACAGATCAAATCTAAGTTACAGTAACTGGTGATTGTATATGTATAAATATATATAATAATGTTATAAATAAATATATTACAGTGAGGAAAATAAGTATTTAAATACTCTGCAATTTTGCAAGTTCTCCCACTTAGAAATCATGGAGGGGTCTGAAATTGTCATCGTAGGTGCATCTTCACTGTGAGAGACATAATATAAAAAAAAAAATCCAGAAATTACAATGTATGATTTTTTAAACTATTTATTTGTATGATACAGCTGCAAATAAGTATGGAAGAAGCTAAACATGACTGTCAATCGCCCTCGGACTGGGGCTCTTTGCAAGGTTTCAATGATCCTAAGGACTACACGGGAGGAGCTGGTCAATGACCTGAAAAGAGCTGGGACCACCATTTCGAAGGTTACTGTTGGTAATACACTAAGATGTCATTTTTTAAAATCATGCATGGCACGGAAGGTTCCCTGCTTAAACCAGCACATGTCCAGGCACATCTTAAGTTTGCCAATAACCATTTGGATGATCCAGAGGAGTCATGGGAGAAAGTCATGTGGTCAAAATAGAACTTTTGGGTCATAATTCCACTAAACGTGTTTGGAGGAAGAAGAATGATGAGTACCATCCCAAGAACACCACCCCTACTGTGAAGCATGGGGGTGGTAGCATCATGCTTTGGGGGTGTTTTTCTTCACATGGGACAGGGTGACTGCACTGTATTAAGGAGAGGATGACCGGGGCCATGTATTGCGAGATTTTGGGGAACAACCTCCTTCCCTCAGTTAGAGCATTGAAGATGGGCTGAGGCTGGGTCTTCCAACATGACAATGACCCGAAGCACACAGCCAGGATAACCAAGGAGTGGCTCT
Source organism: Silurus asotus (assembly GCA_024362625.1). Taxonomy (NCBI): domain Eukaryota; kingdom Metazoa; phylum Chordata; class Actinopteri; order Siluriformes; family Siluridae; genus Silurus; species Silurus asotus. The sequence continues at coordinate 2,822,799 of MU551584.1, forward strand.
GTAAGAAGCATATCAAGGTTCTGGCGTGGCCAAGCCAGTCTCCAGACCTAAACCCAATAGAGAATCTTTGGAGGGAGCTCAAACTCCGTGTTTCTAAGCGACAGGCCAGAAACCTGACTGATCTAGAGAAGATCTGTGTGGAGGAGTGGGCCAAAATCCCTCCTGCAGTGTGTGCAAACCTGGTGAAAAACTACAGGAAACGTTTGACCTCTGTAATTGCAAACAAAGGCTACTGTACCAAATATTAACATTAATTTTCTCAGGTGTTCAAAAACCTATTTGCAGCTGTATCATACAAATAAATAGTTAAAAAATCATATATTGTGATTTCTGGATATTTTTTTTTTTAGGTTATGTCTGTCACAGTGGACATGCATCTATGATGACAATTTCAGACCCCTCCATGAGAAGTGGAAGAACTTGCAAAATAGCAGGGTGTTCAAATACTTATTTTCCTTACTGTGTATATATATATATATATATATTAGAACACAATGATGCTTCTCTTACCTAACACCTATAACCATATTCAATTTGCTTGGTTTATATACAAGGAAATGCCTGCTGGACAAGCAGGACCAAATGTTACATAAAAAAAACTGACTAATTAAAAAAAAAAAAAGTCAAATCTAATGCAATCCAGTAAACTTGAATTAATGTGTTTTACTTTGGATTTAAATTAAAAGCTAATTTGCTGACACCCCTTCCTCACCAGTATAATTAATGCTTTGTATTGCAAATAATCTCCATTTACATTGACATTTTCTGTAAAGATGTTTATTTCACTCCTTTTTATGAAAAAGGAGTCTCCAGTGTAAGCACTGTAACAATTTAATAAAAGATCATCAGGACTAAGGACTGATACATCTAATACAAGGACTGGGCAACAGAAAAGAGGGAGTATTTCATTGTATTAGAATAATAGTAAGAATACATAGAGGATGGTAATGGAACAGGTGTGTACAGCTTTTAGAATGCCAGGGGTGACTGACAACAGAAACTTGCTTTCTTTCTTACTTGCTTTCTCTACATTTATACGTGACTATATTGAGTTTGTATTCTTGCGTACCAGTGTAGATTTATTCACTACTAGAAATTTAAAGCACGTTTGTACGTCGCTCTGGATAAGGCGTCTGCTAAATGCCACAAATGTAAATGTAAATGTAAATGTAAACTAAAAATAAATAAATAAATAAAATGATGCTTGTTAAAATTCAGAACACCACCCTGCTGGTAATTATTTTCCTATAACAACATGCACTGCCATTTCCTATTTAAGAAGCACCTCTCCAATATTACTATAGTTATGTATAGAACTTGGATGAATGCTGGATGAATGATTTTTATGTCCTAGAAAACTATGCTAGTAATCAATTCTGCATAAGTATAAATTGCTGTGTGTACCTTTTAAAACTTTATTTTACTTTATTTATTTTAATAAGAAGCCCAAATGTGGACTGATGGAACAGAAATAGAATGCATAATTCATAAAGAAAATTGATAACTGGTAATATAAATTTAAAAACAATTAAAATAACATCACAAAAAGAATGCCTCTCATGGAAATTTGAATAAGATTTAAAAACAATTTAAACAATACTTTTGTAATGCCTATACAGTAATATAAATCCTTCACAAGGGCAACAATGTACACCAGATGAGTTCGCATTATTTGGGGCAATTTTCTTAATTTTCAGAGTATAATGGGAAATAAAAAGTTTTTGAAACTAAAAGATTCAGCTCATGGAGCATATCTGCTTCTCACTAGTCTTTATTGATCATGCACTGAGAGAAGAAATGTCAGTGATTTCATTGTCCCTTGGTGTCACTTGGCCTTTGCTGTTAAATCCTATTAAGTGGTATCTATTGCTGCATCTAAAATGTCATAGTGAGGGGAAACATATACCATATCCATAAAGAAGCAAAGAAAGAGTACAAAATTTTACACTTGTAAGCTCAGACCTAGAGCCACCCTTTACTGATGTTTCCCTCCTTTTATCCCAGAACCTTTTGAGGTGGTGGAGTAAAATTAGTATTGTGTTCCTGTAGCAAGCCCTAGAATCCTTGAGAGCTTACTTGGTCTCCCTCCTTTTGCAAGGCCTTTGAGAGATTTCTTAATGAAAGCCTTCCCCTGTCTTTGACAGTGACTCCCACTGGATAGGTGAACGCCCTACACCCTGCTTGTGAGCAACTCCTGCCCTCTTCCCCATGGGATAGTTAGTTCAACTATAGTGACCGTCTTTGTGGAGGTGGACCAGGGCACAAAATCAGGCTGCAAGGAAGGATCTTTTGGGACCTGGCAGGCAAGGTTAGATCTCATATTCCAATCACCTGAAGTGGCAGGAGAGACCATTTCTTGCCAGAGCTGCTGCTCCAAGCATAACCCCTCATAACTGGCAAACTGGATCAGCTGCAATTGCTGATGTTGCTGGGCTGGCCTATTTTGCTTCCAGCCTGCTTGCCCCTAAGGATTGCAGGTTTATTTATAAAAAAAACAAAACAAAAAAAAAAATCACCACAATGCTATTATTCCTATTTCACCAGATTTGGATGTAAATGCCTTTAAATTAAAGCTGAAAGTCTATATTTTGGCCATGTACTTTAGTTTCAATTCCAACATACTTGGGAAAACAGCCAAAAACAATTTTTTTTAAATATGCAAATATTTAAGGATCCTCTCTGAACATTGCGTACACACTTCCTGTCTGCACATATAAAGTGAAATTGATTAGATTTAATTGGGATTATTTGCTTCAAAGTAAGCTGTTGGTTAGCTGAATCCATGTGCTTGCAAGCACAAACACACACATCCTTGCAACCTTAACAAATAGCCAGAAATTACCACCAGCTCGCAAAATCTAAAGTGCTGATATAGAGGGAATAAAGAGTAGAGCAATCAGTAGAAAACAGCTGTATTCTTTCACATATCTATCCAGTGGAAGGAGACTAATCAATATACATAGGACTTTCAAGCAGCAATATAAGAAACCTAGCATGAGACTGTTATCACAAAGTAATGGATCTGTTACAAAAGGGCATTTTGCTAGCCAGATTTAAGTGCTCCTTCCATTAGAGGGAAGAATTACCACATCTGTACAAAGTAATGCGCAGTAAAAAGTTATTTTATGGAGGTAAATTTAAGAAACATTGAAATAGTCACTAACGTGGTATAGGAAAGAAACAAACAAACAAAAAAAACTTTACATTTTGACAGCAACACTTTTTTTTGTATATATATATATATAAACCATTATGCACAAAACAATGCATGAAATCTATGTAATGATGCTTCTATCGATGCTTCTGCTGGAGATGATTTGATATGATGTTGTCAAACCCTTTGCAGCTCTAACAGCTTCAACTCTTCTGGGAAGACTTTCCACAGGGCTTAGGAGTGTGTTCCTGGGAATTTTGTGACTATTTGTGAGGTCAAAAAAATACCTCTAAAAAAAAAAACAGATTTTTGCTCACTCTTTTCTTAACCACTTTTTGCAGTTTATTGGTTGTGAAGGTCGATGATGGAATCAGCAGAGGCACAACTGGGCTGCAGAAACGCTCCACACACTCCTGTTAACACACAGGTAAATGTTATGGATGTAGATAGAGTGATAAAAACTCTGCAGTATCTGTAGAATTGGCCATCAACCATTACAGCTTCTTAACTCCTTTAGTTGAATTGATCATTATAATTGTTAGTTTTTAGTACATATATAATTGAAGGATCTCACCAGGTCTCAGCAGGTTCTCAGGTGGGTCTAGGGCGGTCTCAGTGGGGTTTAGGTGGTTCTTAGGTGGGTTTTAGTTGGGTCTCCCAGGGGTCTCAGGTGGGTCCCAGTGGGGTCTAAGGGTGCTCTCACCAGGTCTCAGCCGGGTCTTAGGAGGGTCTAAACAGGGTTTCAACATGTTTCTTCAGTATTTAAAATGTGTGTGTGGGCAAAAATATCAATACGTCTTTCATACACATGGAAGATCTGTTTGCACAATTATTACTTTGCTAAATAAGTATTTTTCTTCATAGCTTTTGGAAGATGTGCAGACTGAAACCTGTGGAGGAACATCAGGCTCTGAGGGACACCACAGCCCCGTAAACATGAGTAATAACTAATAGAATAAACCATAATAAAATGTGGTACATTCGAGAATGACTAAATATTATAAAATAATTATTTAAAAATATTTGTTAGTTATTTCATATTTTATTTACTCTTTAATATGCATTATTATTATTATTATTATCATTATTATTATTATTATTATTATGATTATTTATATTAATGTGTAAACTAATATTGTCTTATTACTATTTTATTCTTCAATATTTACCCTTTTAATGTCACCAGGAATAAAAAGTATTTCACTACATATTGAACTATGTATGGTTGTGTTTACCATATCAACAAGTACAAATGCTTTTTTTTATTATTATTAGTTTGTTTGTTTAATTGGTTGATGAGCAACTGCTATACAAGTCCCCTTGTAATTGATTAATATGGAAACAAGACATGACATTTTTTTTGTAACTAAGCATGGTTGCCAGGTCTATGGTAAACAGTTTCCCATGTTATCCGTTTACTTCTTTAATTTATTTGGTGTCCAGAATTTTATTTTGGTCCAGACAACATACCATAACTGATTCCCCGGGTGGATCTTAAACTCACAATATTGCCTTCAGAGAGGTTTGCTTGTTCACCTCGAGTGTTTCCTCTGGGTTGCTTTTGATTTTTCTTCACCTCTCACAAAACATGCCGGCAAGTATCTCATGTGGGACGTTTCTCTTCCTCACTCCTATTGATCTCCCATTGAGGGTTGGAATCCAGATCCACCACGACCACAGTTATTCTGAAGAGCTTGAAAAATAAATGAATTAATTAATTAAATGGCTTTTATTTTTTAAAACCTTTATTAAACAATGAAAGTTGAAAGCCAACAGATAATAAAGCCTTTGGAATATATATTTTTTTAATTTAAATTTAATTTAGATTAAGTGAATGGTAGTTCCCTATTCAGGAACGCCACGTGTTGTCCACACTCTGAACCATGTATGAAATCTGGCTATGACGTCATGACGTCATCAGCGTACGGCGTTGTGACAACCAGGTGCTACAAAATGGCTGAGCGATGATAGCAACATTAGCTTCTGCTTGTTCAGGTAAGTGCTTTATGTGTAAAATACTGTTCAAGCATGGCTAACAAACAAAAATACCGGCTGTGTTTTCATCCTTGCCCCCGTTTTATTAGGGGGAAGGACACATTTGAGTCGATTGTTCGCATTGTAGCTCCATGGCTATGCGCATGCTTTACTCCCTGGCAGAAGACATGAAGTCGGATGTATCCTCTCCAGCCTCCACTGCCCGGTCAAGCCCCTATTTTCTCGAGTAAGCACACCCGGCGGCTGCTTCTTCTCCCGGTGCGATCAGTGCGTTGCTTCACAATTCTCCCTCTGAGGAGTAAGAGATGATATACGCTAGCGAGTCCACAGACTCCTCACTGGCTGTGCTGCACTAGGATCTCCTTGAGGTTGTGATGTGGCCCGTGTCCAAGCTTGAGCTAGCTTGTGTGGTCAAAAAGCGGAAGCAGCGCACACCTAGTAAGCTGGATGAGCGCTTCCTGCGCCTTGCATCACACCCTAAACGCCAGGGCCTACCGAGGTGTCCAGGTCCTGGGAGACCCCGTATGTGGTGTGTACTTTTTCCCAACGATCCTCGCTGTACACGAATGTAGCTGGGGCTAAGGAGTGTGGCTACGGGGCAATGCGGAAGAAAGACACTAGTTAGCTATCTCTCCTCTACCGTAGTATGTTCCCTACTAAGCCGTTGTGGGCTACGTCGGTTTTAGCAGGGAAGGCATATGCAGCAGCAGATTAGGCTGCGGGTTGCCTCCACACTATGGGTGTGTTGCAAGCATACCAGGCTGACATACCAGGCTGACCGAGTTGGATGAGGGACTTAGCTCTGGGTCTAAGATGATATTAAGGGGTTGAGTCGTGCTGCCAACCTAACCTTTCGGGCTACCAAAGAAAGGCATCTGTGGCTCACCATGTCAGGGATCAGGCTGTGCTTCTAAATGCTCTGATGGCTCCTCCTGGCTTGTTCGGCAATGCTGTAGTGGCGGGTGTCAACAATCAAGCAATCGGCAGCGTTTTAGCGGTACCTCCCTCGCTGCTCTTGTGGGGCTGCTCAGCGGCAGCCTCAGCCTGGTATGTCCAGGCACTGCAAAGCCCAGAAAAAGCACTTTAGGCCCAAGAAGGATCCAGGCGGCCTGAGGGTCATCCTCGCTTCTAATAAGTGGGCATAAGTCCTGACAGCTTGCGGTGTACACATCGTTTTATGGTGCCCGTCCCTTCACAGCACCAATGAAAGGCCAGGCTATTAGCTCTGCCACAAGATGTGCTTCAGAGCACGGTCTCCCTCCAGTGGGTGGGTGCTGCTCCAGCCGTTCAGGTTGAGGAGGCCATGCGCTGAAGCACATCGGTAGGCCATGCCATTAGCTCTGCCACAAGATGTGCTTCAGAGCACGGCCTCCCTCTAGTGGGTGGGCGCTGCTTTCGCCGTTCAGGTAGAGAAGGCCGGGCACTGAAGCACATCGGGAGGCCATGCCATTCGCTCTGCCACAAGCTGTGCTTCAGGGTGCAGCCTCCCTCCAGCGGGTGGCTCCCTCCACTTCTGCCACTAAAATCATGTCTCTTTCCACTTCCACCCCTAAAATCGCTGTAGATGGAGGAGACCCGCCGCCTCTCAGGAGGCTTAAATGGCTACAGGGCAATGCTCAAACCACTCTGGAAGGGTCAGAGCCCAGCCTCTCGAGGCTGGTTTCCTTAAGAGACTTTCTGACAGCGTGGGAAAGGCTGCCAGATGTGTCTCAGTGGTTCCTGTGAGGGGCTAATAGATTCAATTTGGGCCCTCTCCTCCCCAGTTCAACATGATGTGTCCCACCATGGTGGGACCTGAGCATGCTCTCCTGAGGATAGGGGCCATCAAGGTGGTTCCCCCCTCGGTCAGAGAGTCAAGCTACTACAGCCTGTAAATTTGTTGTTCCGAAGACGGCTTTCGGGTTGCGTCCAATCCTAGATCCTTGAACCACTCACACATGAGGCTCAGGTTCAGAATGCTCACTCGCAGAAAAATCGTGTCTCAGATAAAGTCCAAGGACTGGTTTGTCACGATAGATCTAAAAGACGCATACTTTTACATAGCCATCTTTCCCGCACACAGGAGGTTCCTGAGGTTTGCTTTCGGGGGCGAAGCTTACCAATAATGGGTCCTCCCCTTTGGCCTGGCACTCTCACCCTGCACCTTTACAAAATGCATGAATTTCTGAATCACTGCAGTCAGAAGAGTAAGAGAAGTGTGATTCCACTTGGCCTCCTCCACATAAGACCCCTCCAGTAGTGGCTCTGGGACAAATGTTTCTCCCAAAAGGGCAATCCACACCGTACCATCAAGGTCTTGCAGCAAGCCCTTCAAGCCTTAGATGTGTGGAGAGAACTGATGTTCCTGTCCCAAGGCCCCATCCTGGGAACTCCTTGTCATTGCATAATGCTAACGATAAACACGTCCCTCACGGAGTGGATAGCGGTCATGAGTGCCCGCTCCGCCCACGGTCGGTGGAGCTGCACCTTTCATGGCACATAAACTGCTTGGAGATGATGGCTGTGTTTCTGGGTCTGAGGCACCTCCTCCTAGACCTGAGAGGCCGCTATGTTTTGGTCCATATGGACAACACTGCAGTGGTTTTATATATCAAACACCAGGGGTCCCCTATACAAGCTGGCATGATGGATCCTCCTTGGTGTCCCAGGGAAAACTCCTCTCACTGAGAACAGTGTATATCCCGGGCAAGTTTAATTGGAGAGCAGACGCCCTTTCGAGGCAAAGGCCGAGGCCTCGGGAATAGAGTCTCCACTCAAAGTTGGTGGAGAAGATATGGCAGAGATTTTACAGAGCCCAGGTGGATCTGATTGTGACCCAGGAGACCTTGCACTGTGTTCTCTGGTTCTCTCTCTCACCCAGCCCCACTGGGGCTGAACGCCATGGTGCAGCCGTGGCCGAGGCTACCGCTCCCTGAGGGGGCACAGTTTTTAGCAGCTGGTCTCTCCACTGAGTTAGTGGAGACCATTTTCTATTCCAGAGCTCCCTCAGTGAGGAGGTCATAAGCCGCTAGGTCAACTTTGTTTACTACGTTGTGTGAGCACCACCAGCTGGACCCAGTTAACTACCTGGTCGGTTCAGTTCTGGAGTTCTTGCAGGAACAGTTTGCCACAGGGTTGGCTCGTTTAACCCTAAAGGTTTATGTGTCCGTGGACCCATCTCACCCCAAAACCTGGGTACGTATCTAAGGTGCCTACGGCTCCCTCACAACCTGTCATGTGAGTACTGGACACTTATCTCTACATGACGAGTCCATGGAGGAAGTCGAGCAACTTTTTGTCTGCTATGGCCCTAACGGGTAATGGTTTCCTGCTAATAAGCAAAATCTCAGTAGGTGGGTTGTGGATGCTATCTCATCATCTTACGAGTCCTTTAGTCTCCCCGCTCTGCTCGGGGTGAAGGCCCACTCCATTTGAAGTGGAGTGTGGCCTGGTCCACTGGAGTCCCACTCCAGGACATCTGCGACGCTGTGGGCTGGTCCACCCTGCTGATCTTTGTCAGGTTTTATGACCTCAACCTTAAAGCCACTACGGGCTACTCTGTCCTACCTGCTGGTTGTAAGGCTCTCACACACTAGGCAGGGTCTGGTCAGTGTGGCATGATTGGACACTCGATCCCATAGTGTTGCGACACAGCTCAAAGTTCCCAAATGGGGAGCGTCTTTAGGCTACCTATGTTAACCTAGTTCCCAGAGGGAATGAGATGCTGCGTCCACGGGCCACACTCCCTGCATCCCTCCGGCGCTTACCTTCTCTTTTTCAGAAGCTAATGTAGCTACCATCACTCAGCCATTTTGTAGCTCCAGGTTGTCGCGATGTTCGCCCGCCGATGATGTCATGACTTGCCTATTGGCCTGATTTCACACGTAGTTCAGAGCATGGACAATGCGAGGCGTTCCCAAAGCGTTGCGATGCAGTGTCTCGTTCCCTCTGGGAACTAGGGTTACATACATACCCTAGAGACAAACCACAGGATGTTACTATGAGGTGTATTATATTAAATGAATAACATCACAGTAAACATACTGTGATGTGACAAACAAATAATGTCATTATGACTGCAGACGATTTGGTATAATCAAACGTTTGATTGTATGTGTATATATATATATATATATTTTATTGAATATTCCAAACGCTGTAATTACACACACACACACACACACACACACACACACACACACACACACACACTGTCTCTAATATATGACCACATCTATGATATATTCTCCGATAAACAACACTGCAACTCTGAGGATATAACAAGGCCATTATCCAAGTGTGAAATCTATCTATCTCAGGATTTTCTCCAGTCCATTGACCTTAATTAATAACCACGGGCTGATTGATTTCACTTTCAGGCTGACCACACTGACTGATTTTCGTCTGGCCGTTATCATCTTGGCACAATAGCAAATGAAATATGTGCAATCATGAAGCTAGAGGGGAAAAGTTATCCTCTCCACGCAGTGTGTTATCAGACTTCGAGGCATCTTTTCAACTGTGTTGTGAGATGAATGTGATCACAAGTGTGAGAAAACTTTTTGTGCACTTTTTTGTCTATTTGAGGCAAAGTGAGAGTTTGTTTCAATATGGAGAAGCATGTCTCTTCTCTCATCAGGACTCTTTTTCGTCATTTATCATGTGCGGTTAGATGTTTCAAAGTGCACAAGCGCTGTCTTCAATAAAGCGATTTTATGTTCTGCATGCAAGCAATCTTCATTCTAAAATCTTTGAATACTATTGCCTTCTTAGCTTTTTTAAAATAAATAAATAATAAATACCTGTATAAATAAGTAAATGGATTGCTGAAATAGCATAAACCATACAATCCAGAAAAAGAACACATTTCTGCTTATATGCCTACTAGCATTTAACAAAATGTTAATAAAAAGAACTGGGCAATGTATGGTTAATGACTATGACGTGACATGATCTTTTAATGAGAGATCAAGTCAAGCCAAGTTGCCTTTTATTGTCAATTTAACCATTTTGTCATGGAATATAAACAGAACAATGCAAATGCAAATGAAGGAGAATGAATGCAGACAAAAGTGTCAAAAGAGACTTCAGGAAACAAAGGTGCACTTTACAATAATACTTAAGTTAATTATACTAATATTATTATGCATTTTCAAAGGTTTTTGTCAGTTAAAACATATTTACTTCTTCTTCTTTCGGCTTCTCCGATTAGGGGCCGCCACAGCGGATCATCTGTCTCCATACCCCTCTGTCTACATCTGCCTCTGTCAACCCAACTGCCTGCATGTCTTCCTTCACCACATCTCTAAACCTCCTCCTTGGTCTTCCTCTTTTCCTCCTTCCTGGTGGCTCTATCCTCACCATTCTTCTACCGATATATCCCATGTCCCTCCTCTGCACATGTCCAAAACATCTCAATCTTGCCTTCCTCACCTTGTCTCCAAAACATCCTACATGCGCTGTCCCTCTAATAAACTCATTTCTAATCATGTCCATCCTTGACACTCTCAATGAAAACCTCGACATCTTCAGCTCTGCTACCTCCAGCTGCATCTCCTGTCTTTTACTCAATGCCACTGTCTCTAAACCATACAACATTGCAGGTCTCACTACAGTCTTATAAACTTTTCCTTTCACTTTCGCAGATACCCTTCTATAACATATCACTCCTGCTATCACTCTTCTCGACCTACTCCACCCTGCCTGCACTCTTTTCTTCACTTCTCTAACACACTCTCTATTACTTTGCACTGTTGACCCCAGGTACCTGAACTCCTCCACCTTCTCCACCTCTTCTCCCTGCAACCACTCCGCTGCCCTCCCTCTCATTCACACACATGAACTCTGGTTTTCTCCTACTGACTTTCATTCCTCTTCTCTCCAGCACGTACCTCCACCTCTTATCATAGTCCATGGAGACTCCTTTCTGACCTCGTCCGTCAACCTGTCCATCACCACTGCAAACAGGAAAGGGCCCAGAGGCAATTCTTGATGCAGTCCTACCTTCACCTTGAACCAGTCTGTCATTTTCACTGCACACTTCACTGCTGTCACATTGTCCTGCACCACCCTCACATACTTCTCTGACACACCTGATTTCCTCATACAATACCACATTAAAACATATTTACTACATATAGGAATTATGTGATTGATTTTGTAAGGTTTTTGGCTTATTGGTTGATGTCAAACAGAGAAAATAAACGTTAATAGCGGAGATCAAGGGATACAATCAGAAATTAGGTTTGAAAGAACTGGACAGTATATGGTTAATAAATATGATATGGCAGAATCTTTTAATGAGAGATTAAATGGTAAAGTTGCTTTTATTGTAAGTTAATGGAATATGATCAAAAATTATAAACAAAAAACTGGCAGAGCTCAGGTGATAAGCAAACAGCATGAACTAAGATAAAAATAACATAAAAATTGAGAAACATGAAACAAAGTCTTTGTATACACATAACTGAGCTTAATACTAAGCAACTAGATGATGCAACACAGGGTGTATTTAAACACAAGCTAATAACAGGCTAAACTCACAACAGGTGTAGACAATTAGGAATTGTGAGGAAATGAATACAAACAAAAACAAAAACAAATCTAATAATATGTTATTGCGAACTGAATAAAACTGGAGAACCTGCAAAAAATCCACATTTAAAACTTAAAGACCTGAGCCAAGAAACCAAAACCCTGTAACAGCAAAAATGTGCACCACCATCACGCCCCTTTGCCCAACAATTAAAAAATAATAATGATTTGTACAATGATTTAAAGGCAATTTTTAAATTTTAATTTTTAACGAAAATTTTGTATATTTTCAAACTTACAGTACATCGGCTTTTTTAAAAATTTCTAAATCATTCATAGAGAGTAGAGTACAAACACTGTACAACTAAACACACAAGGTGTTAGTTTAAAGCCTTTGTTGATTTATTACACTTGTGAGTGAGCCGCACTGTGGCTGTTGTTCTGGTTGTTTTCCTCCATCCTTTGAGGCTCTCATAATAACTGTAGCTCATCATTCTTCTTGCTGCTTGTCATGTATGTGCTCGAACTACAAACCTTCACACTATAAGATGCTGAAATGTCTGTACCCTTGTTTTCAGCAACTCTGTGAGCGCAGATGTATTGTACACTTAACTGGCTACAAGATTCTGAATGTCTTCCAAAGCACTGGGTTTCTTAGCAATTTTTCCTAGCATAACATCTTTAAAAAGTTTAATTCCAGAGATTTTTTTAAATAGCTTTATTAATTCAGGTTTATTCATTTTTTTTAACAGATTATTATCATTAAAATGAACCTCTTCTATCTTTGAAATTTTGGCAAATCTGGGAATTGACCACTCGACCTTGTCTGAAAATAAATACATATTGCATATCATATAAGTATTACATAATCAAGTATTGCATAATTGCAAAATAGATTTTCTCAAGAGTGCTTTGAGGCTACATCTATGCTATTCAAAATAAATAATAAAAAAACATTTTTATTTGGTTTATTCTTGAATTTCTGTCAGGACTGAAGCACTTTTTAAAAATGCTCCCCTCTAGAAATCAAATAGGGGTTATTATCTTAGGAAAAAAAAACATCTAAGACAAATAAAATAAATTTCATGTAGCCCATTGCCCTATGTTCAAATTAAAAGGTAATTTTCTTTGGCACTTGTGAGCTACACTGTGCAGCTTTGTGACATTCCGATTACAAACAGTAAATGTCAGCTTGTTTAGTCTATAATGTAAAGACTGGTTTGGGCTGCATCTGTGTGTTTTTTTTGTTTCTGTTAGATGTTTTCTTAAGGTTTTTTTTTATTTTTTAGAATTAGGCCTATTGCAGAATCAAAGTCTTTCTCTTTTGGGATTTGGTGGTTCGGTTCATTCATGACGTGATTTTTTTTTTTTTATATAAACTTCTAATAAAAAACTGATAAAAGTCTAGTTGTGTTTGTTGCCCATTAACCTGATGTGCAATAGAGGCAGAGGATCACATTACCACCTTACAGTCTACCCACAATTGGTGTAAAGTAGAATATAAATAGCCAATGAAGAATGATAATCATCCCAGTAAGGCTGTACACATAGATCCTGAATTGTTCCGTTTACACACGAGTCAATTGCCATCAGTGAAAAGTTAAACCTGGCATCCAAGTTTGAAATGCAAAACTGAGTAAAGTAAAGGATTATTAATATTTTTATTTTGCTAGTTTTTTTTATATATATATATGGGTTACAATGTCTAGAATTCTACACATATATAAAATAGTTCCATCAATTTATTTGATTGAATTTTGAATAAAATAGTTATTAGTATGAGAGACAGAAAAAGAGAGTAAGAGGGAAAGGGTAAGATTGTGGGTATGAGTTACGTGCGTTTGTGCCAGAAACAAATAATGAAGCGGCTGATGTTGAGTCCTTTGACTTGTTATATTTCTCATTTTAATGTTTTCTTTTTAGTAAATTCATCTTGTTCATCAAGTGTTATACTGACCAGAACTACCTGTGTATTTGAGAGATTAAACTTCCCCCTTTCAGCCTTTTATAATCAAGTATTCAGACAGACTAGGGTATAAACCACACTAACTGTGTTAATAAGGTAAAACCTTACTAGATTCCTGGCTTTTGCAATCCCTGCTGTTAAAATAGTAAAAAAAAAAAAATAGTTTATGATGTTCTTCTTTACTTTTCCTTAATCAAAGCTGAATCCAATGGAATATCAGATTTAATAGGGCCTGCTAAATTAAATCTAGTATTGAGAAATGATAAAAGTAAAAACTGGAGAACAGGTGGGTACCAGGAACTTCAATTTGATTTTCAATTATCGCCATCAGAAGATCTAATCTTTCAGGAGGAATGTTAGTAGCAAGCAAGTATTCATTTATGAAGAAAAGGCAGCTTTAATGTTTTTAATAGTAAAAAAAAAAAAAGAATTGTAAAAAAAAACTTCCAAAAGAATATGGCAAAAACCATACTGAGACTGTAATCATGATTCTTTCTATTTATACACAAATCTGTAAATAATGTTTATATATGTCCATTTATTCATGCTTTGTTTCTGTTTTAAAAATACATACTGTACAAGTGGAACCTTATCACTTAATAGCACTAGTGGCCAGAAGCTTCACTGCTCAGCTTCCTCAATTTTCTGCCTCTGAGGCATGTCAAATTATTACAAGTAGATCAATCAATTTAACCAAAGTAAGAGTAGGACAAATTAGCATGTCTATGTTGTCAATCAGAGTGTGCACATGCCCTAGATTTCACACATCGCAATAATGTATACTTTGATTTATTGTATTCCTAAAAAGCCAGACAAAGCATTAATTATCAAAACAAAGAACATGTAATACTTTATATGCTCTTTGCACTTTGCAAAAAAAAAATACATATATTAATAAGCATTAACGTGTTCCCACACCCATGACTAATCTCACCTATAAAAGATTCACTTCTCTGAGGTGCAGCTCGTTTAAAAATTGGAAGCAATTTTTACATGACAAGAAAAGAAAGAATGTCATCCGCTCATGTGTTAAAGAGGTCACCCTTTTTTTTTTTCTTTTTTTTTTTTCATTTTAGGCTGAACTACGTTAATATTTATCCAAGAGTGTGTCATGTTTCTTTGTGTGTGATTCGGTATTTGGAGGTTTACAGAATCCTTAAAACTTCTATGCCGTTATCTCGAAGACAGATGTTTTGTCTGCATGAGGACAGACCATACAGTGTAAATAGATTTTTTTTTTCTTTTACAGCATGTGTGTAATATTGAGTTAAAGCCCTGGCTTGGGGAGAATGGCTATATAGTAAATGAAGGTGAATGTCATAGTTTTTTTTGTGTGTTTGATTTTAATAACAGAAGACATGTTTGTTTTTTTGCAGTTTCAGTAAAAAAAAAATGGATTTTAAAAAAAAAAAAAAAAAAAATGCTGTATGTGGTCTTGTCTGCATAACATCGGCTGCATGTGTGTTTGTGTGTGTGTTTGTGTGTGTGTGTGTGTTTGTGTGTGTGTTTGTGTGTGTGTGTGTGTGTGTGTGTGTGTGTGTGTGTGTGTGTGTGTGTGTGTGTGTGTGTGTGTGTGTGTGTGTGTGTGTGTGTGATTGTGCGTGTGTGTGTGTGTGGTGTTTAGATGACCCTGTTTCTTTTGTGTTTTCCACTTACTTTCCTATCATGTTTTTTTTTTTAGGGGAAAAAAGAAAGAAAGAAAAGTCTTTATTATTGATGGCACTCCTATTCCCAGTCCATCCTTGGGCATTTCCATCAGGCTGCTTTTCTTTCTGCATTATGAAAACCATTTAATTAAATATGTATATGCTTTAAATATTACAGAAACCGTCTTAATTTCAAATCTCATGAAGCTCCTGCAGTTTTTACATCCACACACATTTAAGATTTTACTCATAAAGGCCGTCATAATTAGAAGTTTAAATGAGGACACTTCTTCAGGTTTAAAAAATTAGGTGACATGATGACTTGATTACTGAAAAAAAAAAGCAAATAAAAAAATATATATATATCTTAAGGCCAGACTGTTTGAATAGTAAACATACATAGTCTTTTCTCCTTAACTGACTGGCTCTGTTGTCTACATTTAGTAGCCTATTAAGATTTTAAATAAGTAGCAGATGTTTTTTATTTTTTATATCTTGTGCCATATAAAAAAAAAGCATCCAATGGTTAAAAAAATGTATCACAGGATACATTTACAATCCACTCACATCTGTTTTAGTATCTGTTTAAAACTTTTTAAAGAGGGCAAGATAGAGCAATGTTAAGATAACAGCAGTTTTTGTTGTTTTGTTTAAGTTGGCTTTTTTTTAACCTTCAGTAACTTTCATTTTACATTAAATTTAAAATTTGTTTTTATTTTTTGATTTGCCTTACCTATTCATCCCCTGGAACTCAAACAGGGATTATAATATCATGACCACTGCAGACTAGCTATAAAGCTAGTGTCAACTATTTATTAAGCTTTAGGTTCTATTAAGCTAGGTTCTCTGGCACACTGTTTACAAAAGATACATTCTATATATATTTTTTTAATAATTGATCAAAATTGGTAAATTTTTGTACTGTATAACATATTATTCAGTAGGCATATTGTTCGGTGCTATTTTATATTTTTTGTGTATCTTTCCTACACTGTCTTGTATTGTCTTTTTTGTATTTTGTCTTGCACTGTTTGCACTAGATTGCAAACGATGCACTTAACATGGACAACTTACTTTAGTCCTTAGCTCTGTATTCTGTATGTAGCTCTATGTTGTGTGATGTAGCTCTATGTTGATTTATGTAGCATCAGGGTTCTGTAGAAACGTTGTCTTACTTCACTGTGTCCTGCATCAGCTATATATAATTGAAATGCTACTATCTAGCTATCATATACCTAGATAAAACCATAGCAACCTAACTTTACTTCCACTAATAAATAAT
The DNA here is from genome assembly GCA_024362625.1 of Silurus asotus. Lineage (NCBI taxonomy): Eukaryota > Metazoa > Chordata > Actinopteri > Siluriformes > Siluridae > Silurus > Silurus asotus. The sequence goes on from MU551584.1 coordinate 2,839,355, forward strand.
GCAATTACTATTCAGGTACCCAGCTAAAATTAGATTAACAAATACATAATATATACATAATTTCAGTTTATTAGTTGACATGATTAAACCCTTGCAAGTTATAACATTACATTAACTACTGAATTTTAACAAATCCAGAAGCAAGTTTCTTTAGAAACAGCCTGATATAATTCAACCTACATTATTAAGGCTGTTTTTTTTTTTTTTTTTGATTCAGTACTAAGTTAACTATAAAAAAAAAAAACAATACAATAATCATGTGTGCCAGCAAGCTTTAATGCTGCCAGATTAGTTGCTGTCCTGCCATAGACCATGTCCCAGTTAGCATGTTGGAATTGATATTAAGTCAATTTGGCCCAAATAATAAACATGCTGTGTGTCATACATAATTATTCCTATCCTGACATAGCAGCAGAGCAAAACGATTGTTTCTAACTGCATTTCTTTGCATACACTGGTTTGCTGTCATTTGCTGCAGAGACAGCCATGATTCCCAGCACACACATCCTCCCTGCAGCACAAACCCTGGTGCACTTGCAGACTTGTCTTTGAATGTCTGGCTTTCACCGACACATACTATTTGAATAGCCTTATCTCTGCAATCCACAAAGCCTAAGAGCATGCCAAAAATGAACAGAGCGTCAATCACACAGAAAGAAGACACGAATGATACCTCCCCCTCCCATTTACCTACAGTTTGCAGCTCAGAGCTGCTTTAGGTGTAAGAGATAGAGTCATGAATTGATTACTAAAGACTCACACCAGACAGCTGTGGTTGTAACGGCTAATGTACTATGCAATGTTTACATTCGTGACAGGGTTAGAAATTTGATTATTTGAGCGCTGTATCTGCTAAATATACATTTATTCAGCTCAATTTCTCTTGTTTCTTTGCAATGTATTTGAACCTGATCAGAATTGTGGTGTTGTTCGATTTTTATTAGTCAAAAGTTGTAAAATTGTGAGTGGCAGCCTATAGATGGACACAGCTTTAATAAACAAATAATGTTCATTGGGATTCTGACAGCATGCTTTGTTCAAAGAGCCTTATGTAATGAGTTGCACAAGTGTTGTGAGGTAAGGTGGAGTTTTAAGAGGCATGTCCCAGTGGATTTGATGTAAATAAAGTTGAAGGAAAACATATTACCATTTTCTTGCAACCCAATTCTATTTAAATGTATTTGTATAGCATGTTTAACAATGGAAAATGTGAGGAAGCAGAATTACAAAAAATACATAAAAAAATTTTGTACATTTATTTTGCTTGAGAGGAACCAGAATCAAAGGGACCCAATCCTCATCAGGATGACACTGAATATTCATTCATTGTTGTTCCATCCAGGGATTAACAACTGTTTACCAATGGACACTCAAGTGTAAAACTGTTAATGGCAAATCCAGCCCTAAGCCATTGCAGCAAACTGTTTATATTAATATGAGTCAAAATCCATCTTCATGGTTCTTGAGCATAACCCTCCATTGAGACCTCATGTATCTTTAGGCTGTCCACGTAGAATCATTCTCAGCAGCAGCAAGTGGTTTCCAATCGAAGAGCAAGCCATCCAGGAGTGGGGCATCAGCAGGTTCAAGGTATCTCTGGAGTATGTGTAGCTTGACAGAGAGGGAGAGAGGAGAGGGGGCAATAGGAATAGACAGAAACATGGATTATTACAGTAGGTAGGCTTATTCTCATAAATCCATGACACCCTCCGCCTGTTTGCACTTTTTCACATAAGTTTAATGTTATGTAAATTCACACATTTTTTTGTATGATATCAGTGCACCATTTATCAATATTTTTATGCTGCAAACAAACACTAAATTCCTTCCAGATTGGCAAGTTCTTCTTGCTACCCAATATGTATCAATTTTTCATACAACATTTCTTGGCATTTCTTGTTTAAATCCTTGTATGCAGTTTTACCACATAAATTCATTCTTGTTAAATGAGCCCCAATTATGAAGTACTCACTTATTGGACCAGATGTAGGGTTTTTTCTGATAGGGATCTTAAGGGAGTTTTACCAGTCACCAGTGGATCAGCAGTATCGCAGCCCTATTCACAAACACACTGATCAGTATGCAGACTCATGCAAATTCTCTTGTCACTTGAGACCCATCAAAGCTGTTCCAATAAGCTGAGAGATACAGACGAGTTGCTTTGTGCATAATCCTAACTAAATGAGAACATTCGCATGGCACATACCATACCTAGTATAAGATCGCCTCAACATATCGAACGTTGACGTTAAAAGCGTCAAGTTAAAGTCAGAAATTTGCTAATTTAATGATTTTTTCTACAGAAGCTTTTTCACAAGAAATATTGTATAATTTTGGGATTTGGGAATTCTGGGAACTCATCCAAAAATCTTTTTCACTATAATAACCATGATTCTAAGCTATACATCCTCATTTTTTGGATGTTCTGGATTTAAAATCCTGCGTATAAAAGATTACTAGTTTTTAAGGTCATTATATTGCGCATGCAGATGTGCCTTGGATCACTCTACATGTGTCTCTAATCTTGACATGAAATAAAAAGCCTGGGTGTTGGTTTTCTTCAGGAGAGGCTGCACCAAATATTAACTTTGGGGTGTAAATACATTTTTAAGATAACATAATTTAAAATATAATTCCAATACATGTTTATAAAAAATTATACATGAAATTCCACATTTTTTTAGGCTCATTTGTTTGGATGTTAATTTCAGTTTATTTTAATTGAATTGTATTTTTTATTTTACTTTATTTTATATTATATCATATTGCTAAATTCAATGCAATCTTATTTTTATTTTTTTGTTTTTAGAGTTTATATGTGGAGTATGTGCATTCCTGTACTAATTTGACATTCTATACAGACCAAACCAGTATACACAAGCATATGTGTTGAAGCATTACAAAGCATCTTGCTTTGAAAGGTCACTTATTCCAGGCCTCAAATCCCAGTCACTCTTATTCCTGTAAAGCAGAGAGCTCTAAAGGCTTATCTACTCTTCAATGAAAAATAGAGGAATAACGGGCGCTTGCTGAATGTCACTCGAGCTTGGTGGATTTGTGCAATATCTTCCCTGTGTGAAGCTAATTCCCCTTTTATTGTTTGCTGGCCCAGCTTCTGAAACTTGTGTTTCAATAATAGTATCTTTAAGGAAAGTGTAGAGTCTCCTGGGTTAATATTATTTTAATTTTTATTTATTTATTTATTCATCTATTTATTTATTTTCTTTTACAAAAGGTTTTAAGCAAATTGCACATTTTCATTTAGAATCTAAATGAGCATACATGTTCTCAACATGAGTCAACATAGTGTCATATCATGAATTAGAATGGATTATTTAGTTTTTTTGACACACCACTGGTTACATTTAAGACGTCTTGTGCGTTTTTAAATAGGTAATGCTCTACATATTTAATTATTGTTTCCGGTCAATACAATATATGGAAATATGGAGATAATTTTTTTTTAAATAAACACTTTTTTTCTGTACTTTAATTGGATAATGTGTGCTTACTACAATCAAATATTACATCCCTGTTCATGATCCGTAATGCTTTATGTTGTGTTTTCCTCTCAACGCCCTTTTTGGTAAACATATAAATTGTAAAAGATTTTTGTTTAATTCAGAAAAACACTATGTTTGTTGTCTATCCTTTTGTTTAACCTGTACTTGATTTGGGAAGTGTATGCCTACTTTTATTACGTGTTACATGGCCAGGATATGTAATACTCTAACAAGCGTATGCTATGATTCCTGCTAATCACAGGCAAGTATTGGGAAGAGGTTGATAGCACCAGCCTACACAACAATTTGTGTGACTTACATCACATATGTTAGAGGAAGCCCGTGTAACACTTCAGCTTCTCTGCATAGTAGATTTCATATGATAGGGAGAGCTGGCTAAGTAGGTTGGAATTGGCAGTTGAACAAATTAGGGAGAAAATGGGGTGAAAAACTATGCTGGAGCTCGGCCCTGCTAGTTAGTTTCTTCCAGCAATCCTTTATGAAGGCACATATATCTGATATGAATGCTTGGTTGCCCAGGCAGACACTCAAAGGTGTCTCGCATGATGTCAGAGCTGTCTCCGAGCATACGTATGAACTCTCAATCTGAACTTTCCTATGGACCTCATCATATTTTCACGGCTACTGAATGCAGAGAGTACAGTCGAGACTCTTGTGGAAAGTTCGCTGAGTTCAATATTATGTCAAAATTCACTCCTTACCTGGTAAAAACCCACTGACAGAAAACTTACTTTGAGATTACACCATCCACATCATCCTCTAGACTGCTGACCTTTTTATATTATATAGAAAACTTATTCTGTGGTTGCAGCACTTTCCCCCCTTTGCTCGTGACCACAACACTCCGTCATACACATTTTGCACACAAACACGACTCTTTCCTTTGATTAATAAAATAATTTAATAATGATATATAGCTGCTGGCTTGGGATGTAACAGACAGAACAGGACCCAGTGGCTAGGTATCAGGTAAACAGAAAGAATCATGACTAGCAAAAAATAATTTTGCATACAATGTTTACCTGGCACTAATGCAATTTAAATATATTTAAAATATGCAGTTAATGGATACATGTAGTGGAGTCTGTCGGTTTCAGAAGATTGGAATTTTTTTAAACAGAGAAAGAAATCCATGGGAAAATTACAGTATGACCTGCATTTCACACAAGTCAACTAACATCTAAGATGCACTACATTATACCTGATGGAAAAGACAATCTCTAAAACAGTTTAAAGAAGTTGATTTTACCATCTTCCCCTGCTGGACAAATAATTATGTAAGCCCTTGTGTGTAATTCTTTGTTCTTGGTTACATTTGATTAACCCTTTTTAAAATCACACACATAGTTCTTTAATCTTCAGATTGACTCTCTAAGATCTCCGGGATTTTCAAAAGATCTTATCTTAGAGCGAGAAACTGTCATTCTAAAACCTACTTATTCTACATCAAGGAGGAGAAAATAAACTGAGCTTATCACCTTCTGTTGTAGGCCTTGGTTTTACATCTCAGATGTAAAGTAAAATCAAACAAGTAAAAAGAAAAAACCTAACCTGTGTGCATACAGAAAGCTCACGCTGAGCTGGAGGCAGGACATTAAAAAGATTCATGCGGGCAATCTGTCGAGAGAAAATCTTCCCAGCTTTAGTTACTTTTCTGGCTAATGAGTCCTGAAATACGTAAACGATTACAATTGCAGCCACTACTATATAAAGAATAAAACACTAGGGCACAGTCTGTTTTAGGGAAATAATCAATAACGTGATTTAAGTGATGTTACGTTGCCCAAACAAAAGCTGAGTCCCTGTTACCACTCAAATTTTATTGGGATTGACATACTACAAAAATAAAATAAAATAAACCCACACAAACTTTCCATGATGAACACTTTCCCATGCTGGAAAACTGCTGTTACAGAAAAATAATCAACAGTTTCTTACCAAGTGGATTTAAGAATTCATCCAAGCTGTGATAGGAAAAATAAATGACCACTGAGTTTGAGTGTGAGAAAAAAAAAAACACAATTGGGATGACTATATGAGTCAGTGCTCTTAAAAAATCAAGACACTAAAATCAAGACAATTTGGGCATCAGACATTGAAGCTGTACAAAAGCTATCAAACCTGCTCCACCATCATCATCTTTAACAGCCTGTTGATTCCCAGGTGACATCTCTGAATCAAAGCGTTCTTGCCAGACACTGAACCCTGGCCTGTATTCTATTTGTTATTGCTAGGCATGGAAAAACGAGGCTCAGTTAGATGGATGTGCAACATGACAGGTCATTGATAGGGAGGTAATTGTTTACCTTGGCAGGTCGCCGCGCTTCAGCACGGAGGCATGATCAATCAGATTGCCGACACGCAAAACAAGATGTCTGCTAACTTTTAGGGCTGACAATACAGCAAGGCAAGGTGATGGAAATTCCTCAGAGCAATCAGTGCCAAGGTGTTCTCTAGTCAAGATTGACATTAACACTGTGCAACATTTCAGTTGTCACTTAGACATACTATATAGTTATAAAAATGGCATATATGCTTTTAAATGATTGACATGGATGGCAAAACTACTAGACATCATTATTTCCTTGAATCTGATTGGTCAGGTTTCACAATTTATATTGTTATTGTTTCTGCAGTAATGACTTCTTTGTAGAAAAAAAGTCTTTTGGAAGGAGTCTCTAGTGCCAACACAACCAAAGCTAAAGATATTGTAGGTTCTGATAGTAGTTTTCAAATGTAATTTAAATGATGAGGTTTATATTAGTGCTCATCATTTTGATGATAATACAGGAACTTGAAAGGCAAGCAAACTTCATAATCAAAGTTTAATGATGTATGTGATTTAAAAAAAACAAAAAAACCTCTTCCACAACTCAAAATTTCTACTCTGAATATCAACAGCACTTTTTTTTTACTTTTTACCCATCACAGTTAGCAGCCTAACATGTTGCCACCAAATAAACAAACAAGGAGGAGTCAATTTTTTCCCCTGACTTTCCAATTCCATGGCTATAGTTAGTAATATAGCTAGTAGTTAGTAGTAGCTTTTAATGAGTTTTTTATTATTATTAATTGAACTTAATCCATTCCCATCTGAAATAAACATGCATGTTTGAGCAACCAAGAACACATTTGAAGCCTACGCTTGCTAATATTATTTCTCTCACTCAACCATACTTCTGATTCTAGAGGGGATTAGATTAGAACGGAAAATCTGTGGAGCTGCTGCTTTCATCAAATGTGTTGATTTGTATTGGTGGTAGAGATCTCATTTTCTCATTTTTGTTTAGAGTTTTTGCTAATTTGATTGCATTTATTTACTTTTTATATTATTATTATTATTATTATTATTATTATTATTATTATTATTATTATTATATATCTTGTTTTGTAGGGCTGAGATATTCATACTATTAGCCAGAAAATGTTCATATTTTTACTATTCAAAATAACAATGACAGCATTGATTTCATGCTATAGAAAAGGAAATAAAGGAACTTTGAGATGTGCTGTTATGGATAATAATCCATTTTGGGATGGTAACATGTCACAAAAGCACTGTTGTTGTTTGTGTTCCTATAGCACGGCACACCTCGTTGTGTTACGTTCCACTGTTAAATTTATGTTTATGTATGCTAGAGAAACACCAAAGTGACTAAGCAAGCAAACTTGCAAGGTTATTCCCAATGACACCAGAGTTTGAGGTTTGATAATAACACGCTAAGTGGGTTATAAATTGCGGGCAAAAAACATAGCTCTTTGCTCTGTTGTTGGCCCAAAGATAGCGCCTCTTATCAAAGGGAAGGGCATACACTCCCTGAAGCCCAAGACGAATGAGCTCCAGTCAGGCATGCACTGTTTGACCAGAGCAACTTGAAGGCCGTGATAAATGGCCGTGTCACCGTGTGGTTAACCAGTTTTGCCCTGGTATTACATATGCATGGAGGCTACGGGGTGGGCCCAGCCCAACCAAGCCCTATCATCATTGTCTTTCCAAGGCCTTTTCTCTCTTTCTCTCTTACTCAAAAAAGAAACAAACTCCGATGCTGAGATAGGAACTATTCAAACAATGATTAATGCACAATATCTGTTCAAATTGCTTGCTATCTTAAAGGGTATTCAGGACTTCTCTGTGACTTCTTCCTTTTACTCTGACTCTTTATCTTTCCTGCTGGTTTTAAGACCTTTACTCGGACACCAGGGCTACTGATTAAGCTCACAAGCTTGTTAGACTTGTAAGTAGGTGTATCTATTTAAAAAAAAAACTGTTCATCTTGATCAGAAATTCAGTATTGTTTGATGATTGTTGTTTTAACCTTGAACCCCTAATGTTTGGAAAACAGCTAAATAAAAGGACAAAGACAGTTAGAGTGAAGTCCAAAGTGCCCATCTTTAAGCAATTAAAGAGGATTTGGTCTTTTCTTCCTTGACTTTAAACTCCTTTAGATATGAAGTGGCTAGAAGAAAGCCTGAATAAATAAAGACTAAAAAAACAACAGCAAACACATTGTGTGTCTTATCATCTTGCTTTTCACAGCATGTCAAGCAAAGACAGATGATAAGTTTTGTTTGGCTGGATCCAGTGTAACAGAATAATGAACTAATTAATTACTACAAGGGCTGCTTCAGCGTGGAGGCCTACTCCAGATTGTACATATCATTCTCTCACTCATAACGTGCTCTGACATTTCCACATGTTCCTTTGACACACATTTATCTTTATTTTTGGGAAACTGTTTCCATACAATGTTTAATGTGCTTTAGCTAGTTTGGAGGTAATTGAAAAAAATCGTGACAGATACTCTGGGAAGTAATTAAGCATTTCCTTGTGAACTTTAACTTATACAGTGCTATACAACTTAAGTTCTACAGTAAATGCAAGTGCACTTTGACTTTTGTGTACTTGGACTGGTTGCATATAATAACACAGGAGATAAATCAGTAGCTTGTTGACTGAGAGCATTGCAGTGAATTGGATTTGTAGTCCATGAAGTCCACTGAGTTTGGAGTTATTGGTTTACTGTGATGTTCACTTGCTAAATATATTCATATACTTAAACAATATATTTAAAGCATATATGCAGCAATTAAATACTATTATAAAAATACATACACACTGTGTATATATTTAAATAAAAATGCAATGATTTGCATATCTCATTAACACATTAGGTTATGATACGCAATTATGAAATAGGGTAGGGTAACAACAAAACCAAAAAGTCTAGAAAATGAAGTGTTTAAAAGAAAAAAAGAAAAAAAAGAAACAGTTCATTATCTTTAGCAAAAATAAAAGCAAGAAAGCTCTGTGCACAAGGGCAAGAATCTATATTGTATGCTTGTGATCTCTGGGCCCTCTGGTGGCATGGCATTGTAAATAAAAATTATTCTCAAATGGAAATCACTGCATGGGCTCAGTAACTCATAGTTCACTGTGCCTGTCAGGACCTTCTGGTTTTTCAGTGCACACTTCCGGGTCGGCGGCCATCTTGCTGTTTTTCCCGCGCTGCCTGGTATTTAAAGACTCTAAAAACCCTTACTCTCTGCAGGATTATCTCTTTGGTTTCCCCCAGGTTTTCCTTTTTTCTGACTGCCTGTTTGGATTTATGGACTAACTATTCCCCTACACCCTACATAGTTTTATAAACTGTTTTCGTGGACTGTTTTTTGCTCTTCCCTCAGTGCTTTCTTATTAAGACTATTGAACTGTCTTTTTTTTCTCTGTATTTTTGGGCTATTTTTGGGATCTTCACTGCTGACATGTTTACCCCCCAGCTGTGTGATTGAAATCTCTTACCTTAAACTCTCATCTCACGACCTGCATGTGGGTCCTACTAGTCTCTGCACACTGACAGAATAATCCAGCCCTGTTGCTGACTGTTTTCTGACAGAGTAATTTGGCCAAACTTGGACCTTGCAGATGCACCAAAGCATTGGGCTTGCCCCACCACAAACTGGCAATTCATGGACACATCGGAGATCATTGATCTTTGGATCAAGGCTGCCGCTCCACTCCAGAGTCCCGCCATCTGGCTTGTTATCTGTGATTAGTTCAAAAAACTGCATCTCTGATGGTATAGGAGTGCATTAGTGCCTATGCACCACCAATGCTTAAAGGTATATACAGAGTTTGGAGCAAAAAATGCTTTAATCCAGATAATGTAATTTTCAGGGAAGCCTTTGTATATATATATGACATGTTTTAATATATAAGGAAGCCCATTTCTTTTAAGCCTTATACCCTTTTTTTTTTTTTTTTTACTGTAGATTGCAGCTACCAGTACTGGAGGCCTCTTGTAAATGTGTAATGTCCTTATATTCATTCCATTTCACTATCAATAATAATTTTATTCTGGACAGCAAAGAAAAGGCTTTCATTGATATTCATCGAGGTGGTTAGCAGTTGAAAACTTTTGCTTGACCGATTTCACAGCAGTGTAATAATGAATTCTGCATCCATTTTTTTATCTACACCACTACAATTTTATCCCTTTGATATGGTGAGAATTTAGAGGTGCCTTCAAGCAGTAAGTCAAATATGTGGAATACTGATGACCAAACTGCTACACACTTTGGAGATTGTGTATTTAAAAGGGCCACACAGGTGTATACAGTACGAGTGTGTGTGTGTGTGTGTGTGTGTGTGTGTGTGTGTGTGTGTGTGTGTGTGCGTGCGTGCGTTCGTGCGTGCGTGCGTGCGTGCGTGCGTGTGTGTGTGTGTGTGTTTTCAAATTCCTGCTCACGTCCATTGCTAAAGTGCACTCTGAGTTCAACACTGTTGAAATTGCCTTCATTCACACAAAATCTGCAATATGCTTAAATATGTTTGAATATGAATCTGATGTTCCTGCATGATAATAAATCCTTTTGCTAGTCATGGACAGCATGTGGAAGCAAAGCAAGGAAAAAAGCGAAGCCCTAGCACTTTATTCCACTGGCTTTGTTTTTCTTTTTTCTTTTTTCCATAATCAGCTAAAACGCATCGCACAACATTTCATCATTATTGCATCCATTCTGTTCATTCATTCCAACAGTATTTATAATATAAAACATTTCTGGAGATTTCAGGCCACACATCATTGAACTCTTCATTCACAGCATTTGAAAATCTGAGGAATATTATGGTGTTGAGGGATGGGAGGATCAATCCTAAAGTATCCATATGTTTGCTACTGGTGTTGTATCAAGAGGATTGACACTCACATTAAAATATCCACATACCTAACATGTGAGTTTAATGGTATATAGATTTTTTAACATCTCCATAAATATTTTACAAATATATTAGCATTCTGTCACACTGTGTATCTTGGATCGCTGCATCATCATTCATATGCACATGGTATCATGGAATGTACCCATGCCAGTCCATTGCAAAACACAATTTAAATAAATTAGCAATTTAGAGGAGATTTAGTTTTATCAAACCACTTAACTTATGAGGAGCTCAGAATTTTCAAAAATTGCATTTAGGAATATTTCTGCAGCACTTCCAACTTTGATTGTGATTAGAACAAAAAAATATGTAAAAAGAAAAAGATATTGTGTGTACACACAATATGACCATTCATATGCATATTGAAGCTTTTGTTTATATGTTTATATTACATACAGTGTATAGATAGATAGATAGATAGATAGATAGATAGATAGATAGATAGATAG
>MU551584.1:2860040-2905868 GCA_024362625.1 Silurus asotus
ACACACACACACACTGTGAAATCATGTTTGGAGAGCAGAACAGCTGATAAAACACTGACACAGAGTCCAGACTTGAATATTATAGATGCAGTATGGGATCAACTGGACAGAGAAAAATAGCTAATACAACATAATTCTAAAGATTTATTTGATCAGATATGCCTTCCTACAATATACAGTTAAACTGCAAAATGCACCAGCAACATTTCAAAGGTTAGTCAATACAGTATTAGCTTGTGTCTGCCTGGTGAGAATACATGTCCAGATTAACTACTGTGTTAGCATGTTGTATTTGGGGATCTGGAAAATGTCAGGTTACTACAGAAGTTGTGTGTAGAAATTTCTCTGCAGTTGCAAAACCGTTGACAGAATTAATTAGCCTTGCGAAACCATTTGCTTGGCAATCTAAAAGTCAAAATGTCTTAGCTAATGGTTTGTTCTGTAACTCCCCAGTCTTCTCTGCTCCTAGTTTTTCTGTACCTTTTCATTTAGAGGTGGACACAAGCACACTTGAAGCTGGTGCTGTTCTCCTACAAGAGAACTTGGAAATAATTAATCAACCAAATTGCTATATTTCTTGAAAGAAAATGTAATAATCATCACTATAATTACTCTACCCTTGGTCAAGTTGCATTACAGCACCTTGGAGTGTATATTCAGAGACCCAGCCATTAGGGTTGCACAATCCAGTGTACTTGCGTTAGGAAGGGCATCCAACGTAAAACATGTGCCAAATAAAATATGCGGATTGCAAATTCGAAATTTCATACCAGATCGGTCCTCGTCCAAAAGCCCGGGTTACCAACGACCGCCACAGGTATTGTTAACCAACAGGGTACTGGTGGAAATTGGGCTACTGTTGGCCAATGGAGGAGAAGGAGAGGAGGAAGACATCTACAGAGACAGCAGGGTAAGATATGGAGGAAAGTCGAGGTTAGGGTGGGTACTTTGGCACAATTTTTGGCACAATGACTGGTAAAGGAAGAGAGTTAGAATATTATGGAAGATCCACTGTTTTGACCCATAATGGGAGAAGCCAGAAGAAGAAGAAGAAGGACTGTATATTCGGTCTACTGCATGTCTGGTAATAATGAACAAAGATCACAATTCGTTTACCTTTTTATGTCAAATGTACAAACAAAATCAGATATTAGTGTGCTCTTCTAATTAATATCCTCTTTTGGTCCAAAACTAGAACACTGAAATCTGGCACAAGAAGGGAGTGGACAATGTAGTTGCTGATGACCTTTTCAGAGTGTAACTGGGTTGCTGAGTAGGTTTCCTCTAATGCACATTACGTAGATTTATAATGTTTAATTTTGAATGTTTGGTCTGGAATTCTACATGCCCAGTTATAGATGGGGAATTTTGTTATTGTATTGTCTTCAATCTCCCAACTTTCCACAAGAATTGGTCTCTTTTTCTAATTATCTCTTGCTATCCCTAGCTAATTTGATTTCTGCTATTGCTCAATCAATTGGTCCATCATCTTTCATGTCGACAGAAGCAACCAATCATATCCAGGACCTGAATATAAAGACCTCATGGAAGACACAGTAGGGAGGGTTTTGGTTGGTGGCTCTGGTTTCGGTTAGTGCTTGCGGATTAACTGTTTGTGTTGCTGTTTGTGCTACTGTGTTTGTGCCATTTCACCTGTGACTAGTGTTTGTTTGTTTTTTTATTAGTCTGTGGAGTCTACCTGAGGCTGGTATGACCTGAGATCGGAGAGGAGTAAGCATGGAAGTACATGTGACCCACACAGTGCATACAATAAGTAAGAAGCAAGTGCCACCCTGTGTATTTTTTTGTTTTAGAGTGTTGTAAATTTCGAACTGTGTTTTTTCCCTTTTATTTTTCAAGTAAATTACAAAGGAAAGGATTATTTCACGTGTATGGTTTTGTTACTTTTTTGGTCAGCATCACTTATTGTTCCTCATTGTTCCCACTGTGCTTGCATTTACTTGTTCTGTACATTTGTATATATTGAATATATTCTTACTTGCAAGTGTTGGCCTTTCAATTGCAAGTACATCAGTTGCTTTTGGGTCAGATCACTGACAGCGATTTTGTAGCAAAGTGAACCTACCAGGTTATTCTAATCTTCTCATGCTTATGTCTCCCTTATAAACTTAGACCAAATAAGAAGACATAATATATTTTTATTTTGTCAAACTTATTTTCATGTATTTATCAAAAAATATAAGTAGATCTATCAGCTTCTGAGGTAATTGATGTTGCCGGGTTGACTGATGTGCACTGGTGGTTTATTAATGATGTCTTTTTAAGTCAGTGAGTGAACTGAAGCATCTGCAAATCTCTATTTCAGACTTTTCACTCAACTCCAGTGCACAATATAATAGGCCGTTTTATCAGTAGAAGGAAGACAGTTGGGGTGACAACAATTGAGTGACACTTGACAGATGATTTGTGTGGGGAGCTGGGAGGCAGGGCAGTGGAGAACAGTGACCTTGCAATAAACGTTTCAAAGTTTTATCCTAATAGTGGGTTTAATGTCAGGAATAAGAACCAGTTGATTTCACACAAAACTTCATACGAACTCCAACAATAGTGATTTTGTAATATAAATTAATTGTTTGAGAGGCTACAACTGTTTGCAACTGCACAACCTTCAAATGGTTTAAAAGGAAGATTTTATCAATAACAGGGCTTTATATTTTTATGTTTATGTAGAATTTTCATGGTGTTTTCATGGTGAAGGTTTTTGTTAGAAGTGCAATTAGCATTTCTGTGAAGTATCAAAATGTCTCCAATGTCAGAGCTTCGTAAAAGTTAAGGTAAGGCCATAAGTTTCCCACCATGGGAATGTCTTTCGATCCACACCAATAACCTTAAAACCACTGATATAAAGCCACATCTCTGTCTCCTGATGGAATAATAGTTATTGTTGCTCTCCCAAAGAATAAAAAGAGCAAGCAATAAAACTGGCTCAGTCTCCCTCCTTTGACCAAGCATTGCCAGAGACCATGTTTCATCTCTACATGCAACTCCACCTCTAAACGTCTCATTATTGTTCTGGCCATGCATTTCTGCTCCACACCGATAAGAACGCTGACATCACATGCCAGCTCTGAGGGTCATGCTTTTCAAGACATGATCATCATTCAAAAGGCTCTTACTTCATCTAAAAAACTTAAAGGGCATCTGCTGACCTTTTCCACTGAGATGTGATCACCTCGTGGTAGTAAACATGCTCATGCAAAGAGGAATCGGTAATTGGTGAACCAAATGGGCTGCTGATCAGCAGTAGCACCATGAAACAGTGTTCTTTTGTGAGGATTGTGGCTAAAACATTTTCAGAAAGTCACCAGATAATATCATGGGCTAATTATTAAATAATAATTAAATCATCATGATTTGCCTATCAAAAATGTTGATCACTGTTTTTTGTGGAGCAGCTGTAATCAATGATTGGTCTTTAGGAACGATTCTTATCAATAAATGGTCATCGGGACTAGTTGTCTGTGATTGGTTGTTAGAAACAATGGCAAGCAATGACTATAATAATAATAATAATAATAATAATAATAATAATAATAATAATAATAATAATGACTATCTCTGGTTTTTGTGAAACAATAAAGATTAATGTTTGGTCATTTGAAACAATGATGTCATTGATTGTCTGTGGGGAACAACAATCATTGATGGGTCTTTGGAAAGAAGGTAGTGGCCACTGGGAGCACTGACCATCTGTGACTGGTATTATTGTGGAGGAATAATATTGATTAATAATTGCTTTTTGTTACCAAATGTGATTTGTCAATGATTTTGGGGAGAATTGTTAATATTGATTGGTTGTTTGAAACAATTATGATTTGTGATACATAGAGTACAATAGTGACCAGTGATCAAGAGGGTCATTAACAACAATAATTATCATTAAGTGGTCATGGAGAATAATGGTGACCAGTACTCCTAATACTGAAGACTTTCAAAAGCTGTACTTCGATTCATATACAATTAATTTGCTCCATAATGTGCATGGAATCCAAATCTAATTAAAAATAAACCAGCTTTTTTTGTTGCCAATCTCCAGTGACATGACACAGACTAATCTATCCTGAACATCTTGCCTTGAATGAACCCACATTTGTGTCTCCTGAACACCTTGCTTGCATTCAGATAACCATTTTTTATTTTCCCCTGAAACTTTGATGTGCACTAATTTATTTTCTACTCATTCTCGGTCTCTGTCTGTCTGAATAAAATTCTCCGACTGCCTTAGAACCACTGATACGAAGCCCACATCTCCGTCTCCTGGTAATAATTATTACTCTGTTAATTTTATGTTTGACTTGTAAAATTCTAATTAACCCCTCCACTGAATCTGAAAAGTAAATACAATCCAACAATCAGGGTTTTTTTTTTCAGAATAAGTATTCAGCATATAAAAAAACACACTGAAATGGAAGAATAGCATTCAGGATGATAGAACTGATTCATGTAGCAATTGGTCAAATTAAAATTTGAGTTACATTGGAGTTCTTTAATAAAGTTAGCAAAAAAACGTTCAAACAATGAGAGTGGGGTGAAACAGAGCACATTCCTGTGCCAGCCTTTGCATATTAATAACTGTTTTGTTTTTTTTATATACAGGGAAACAGGTGCTGCAAAGTGCTTGTTCATTTTCAAGGCTGACAAGAAACCACAGTGGAACAAGACAAAACAAACAAGCAAAAAAAAGAAGAAAGAAAATGATGAAACATGCCACAGGTCATCTGAGTAACCCAGGTGAATTGGAGTCATTGAAGTGGACACACACTCACATACACAAACATTCGTCACGCTTGTTTGCTTTTCCTCATGGAGTCATGGATTTGATTGGAACGCTAATCTACATTTAAAGCCAAACGGAACAGAAAATTTGCTCAGCGCGGGTGTCAGATTTTCATTTTCTTTGGTGCACATGACGCAAATGGTGGTCGCACAATAAAAAAACACAAATACGCATTCATTTACACAATGCCGACTGCCTTTTATATCAAGATGATCCCCGAAAGCGTGTGATATTACCTGACAACTCCATTCTGCACAGGAAAAGGGTTATGTAAAATAATAAATGGGCACAATGTGTTCACTCAAGCAGTGCATCTGAAAATAAACGATTTGATTTGCAATGTAGAATAGTTGAACAGATGAACAGCTGAATGCAATTTGCCATGACTAAGGTGAAAGAAAGCCAAATGGAATCAAACGGTTTATGCCAACAAGAAAAAAAAGCTTGAAACTTGACTACCAAAAGGTTCTGATACGTACGCCGAATAAACAAACATCATTGCACAAGTTTCCTGGATCGAAAGGTATGTTATTAAAACAAAAACCCAGTCAAGGATTCTGCATTCTTTAATGTTCGATTGGTGTATTAATGCTGTCACTGAAATCTTCCGCTGACAGACGGCTTGTGCTTTTGCAAAAACAGCCTCAGGCGACAGAGAACTGAGTATATTTTTTTTAGAGACATCCGACTGATTGGCATGACTTTACTATGATCCACAATACAAGAAAAGCAGATGTGTTGGCACACTTACTTCTGCTCACTGCTTCTCCAGTGCTCATTGATATGGATATAAATAAAGTACAGAAACAAGCAATAAAAGAGTGCTGATTATTTTAATACCAAAACACATTCTGAAAGAATTCAGAAAAATCACCTGAATTTTACATAAATAATCACTTGATAACTCTCCATTGCTATGGGCGCAGTTCATGCCCGCTTATAGCAGAAGCATTCGCTTCAGTGTTTAGCCATGTGCTTCTTGTTTGCTGATCGATTAACCCATACCTATATCAAGTTTATGTTCTTGTCTGTCAATTTGGATTGTTCTTCTGTTTATTCTAATAAACACTTATAACAAGCACTTGCATTTGTTTATGCTATCATACATTCCGTGCATTATGTGACAGATTACTTCAAACTCAACTTCGGAGTGATTATACCAGAGCTAAATAGGTCTATTCAGTTTCCTCTGTGGACCTATTTTCTATCCCAGCTTCATATGATAACTTTTCCAAGCCAGGGTTTCGCTCATGCAAAATCTATTACATTTTTAGTGTCAGCTGGACCCCAAGCTAGAGAAAAGTCACTGCTTCATATTCATGGTGTTTACTTACTTACTGCTCATTGAAACTGCTGCTTGCCCAAGGTACCAGGGACTTTAACCATGTAACGGGATATGTTGATATGCTCATGAAGGTTTTTGGGCTAGAGAAGGAAAT
Source organism: Silurus asotus (assembly GCA_024362625.1). Lineage (NCBI taxonomy): Eukaryota > Metazoa > Chordata > Actinopteri > Siluriformes > Siluridae > Silurus > Silurus asotus. Next base: position 2,866,278 of record MU551584.1, read on the forward strand.
GCATGATCTAAAGAATTTTTTTTTGGAAGGGCCACCCTGACTAATGAGCCTACTCTTATGTTTGCCTGGTTCTATGAGGGAAGCAAAGCCAGAGCTCACAAGAAGCTTCAGCCAGGGGCCAACAAAGTAGCCTCCCATTTAATGCTCCAGCTAAAGGCAGATGAAGTGGCCTCCCAATTTCATGCTCCAGCCAGAAGTCATGGAGGCAGCATGTTGATGAGGTGAACTCTCAAGACCTGTATATGCAAAAGGTCGATAAGGTGGCCTCCCAAGCCAAGCCCTAAACATACTGTAGATCATTAAGGTGGCCTTCCTTCTTGATGTCACACGACAATACCTACCTCATGACTTATGTTCTACTATGAACATTTTGGCCACAGGGGCCAGATCACCAGTGAGGGACCTTGGTGTAGGCACTTCTGAAAGTGCCTTTTGGGCAGTTATATCAGTTCATTATATGCATTTTATGCATTATATATTCATATGGATATGAATGAAGAATCACATTCCATTCCACATGAGTAGTATGTAAAATATTTTTTGTTCATTAGATTATTCAAACTATTGAACATCATTTATTTAAACATATGATTCATATGATTTAGATGATTTATTTACTTCTTCTTCTTCTACTTCTTTTTTTTTCGGCTTCTCCCATTAGGGGTCGCCACAGCGGATCATCCGTCTCCATACCCCCTGTAGTCTACATCTGCCTCTTTCAAACCAACTACCTGCATGTCTTCCCTCACCACACCCATAAACCTCCTCCTTGGCCTTCCTCCTTTATTGCTTCCTGGCAGCTCCATCTTTAACATTCTCCTACCTGCCTGGCCAATTGATATAAGTCCTTTTCTCCTTTCTTAGAGTCCAACCTCTCATACAGCTCTTAATATGCCTTTTCCTTGGCTTTCGCCACATCCCTCTTTACCTGCTGCCACATCTCCTTGTACTCTTGCCTCTCTTTCTCATCACTCTGTTGATCCCAATTCTCTTTTGCCAACCTCTTTCTCCTTATGATTTCCTGCACCTCCTTATTGTCTTCGTTTCTATTTTCAGATGCCACACCACGTACCATTCTAGCTGTCTCCCTTATCACTTCTGCAGTAGTTCCTCCTTTCAGTCCTCACTCTCCTCCTCTTTTTCTTTACCTCCAAAACCATCATACAGACACCATCCGGTGCTGTCTAGCTACACTGTACCCTGTCAACACCTTACAGTCTGCAAACTATTCCAGGTTGCATCTCCTACATAGAACATAGTCTACATGTGTACACATTCCGCCACTCTTATATGTCACCATATGATCCTCCTTCTTCTTAAAATGTGTTCACATCGGCCAGTTCCATCCTTTTATCAAAATCTCCCACCATCTGCCCTTCTACATTCCTCTCCTTAAGGCCATACCTACCCATCACCTCCTCATCACCTCAGTTCCCTTCACCTACATGCCCATTAAAGTCTGCCCCAATCACCAATCGTTCATTCCTAGGTATAACATCGACCACTTAATCTAACTCACTCCAGAATTTTTATTTCTCCTCCATCTCACAACCCACTTGTGGAGCATAGGTACTGATGACATTTATCATCACCCCTTCTACTTCCAGCTTCACGATCATCACCCTATCAGAAACTCTGTTCACCTCCACTACACTTTTACTGTACTCTTCCTTCCTAATCACCCCTACACCATTTCTCTTTCCATCCACACAATGATAAAACAGTTTAAACCTCCTGGCTTTACTCCATTTCCACTTGCTCTCCTGAACACACAACATATCTACCTTTCTCCTCTTCATCATATCATCTACCTCAATCTCTTTACCAGTCATAGTACCAACATTTAAAGTACCAACCTGAACCTCCACTCTCCTACACTTCTCCTTTTCCTGCTGTCTCTGTAGACGTCTTCCTCCTCTCCTTCTCCTCCTTCGGCCAGCAGTAGCACAATTTCCACCAATACCCTGTTGGCTAACAATACCTGTGGCGGTCGTTGGTAACCCGGGTGTACAAAGAGTGCACTGGCTGGGTTAAATTATTTATTTACTTATACATGATTGATTCATACCTCTGAAATTTACAAACTTTTTTTTTGTTTAAACGTGATTTTGACCCATGATTAATATCTTTCAGCAAATGATTTTGACATGAATAATTTATTTTCACATGATTTTGGCACTACTCATTTGTGGAAGTTTTTCACTACTCATTTGTGAGATTTTTCACATAAAGCATTTATTTACAGCCCCAAATATAAGGAACACACCGATCAACCAACCAGCAAAAAAAAGCTAAACTGTGGGATGTTGATATCAGAAAATATTAAATTTGAAATTAGAGATGTTCTCTAGTCCCAACACCATTAACCTAATGCTGATAAAGCAATTATTACTTTTTTCATTGCCTGCAAATTCAATTATTATACTTTCAGGGGAAAGCGGTCATTTAAACGAGACAGAGGAGTTAAATGATGTACTTGCTTCTATTACTACGAACAATATAATAGAAAGGGGGATACAAGTGTGTGAAGAGAATAAAGGAATAATGTTTCAAAGAAAATATTGAGCTTTAGGGGTGAGGCAAAAAATAAAAACCAAGCAATTAAAATGTATGTGATGGGTTTAATAATGATGATGGAAGACAGAACAATTTTACACAAATGCAAAGAAAATTGCATTTAAAACAGCTGTCTTGCATTTCCTTGTGAGGCAAAGTTTTGAGAAGAAGCTCTATTATTTCTTTATCTAATTTCAAGAAAAATTACATTATTATTAAAATAGTCAGGATTCTCATGATGTAATTTCTTGTCATTTCAGCTGGGGCTTCCTCAGCTTTTATTTAATTTTCAACCTTGTAATTCCAGAACTCTAAATATGAGGTGTGTAATAATTTGTCATGTGTTTGTAATTCATTATACAGTATGTAGGATACTCTCAGAAAGTGTTATGCAATGATTTTTTTGCCTAAAGCATACTTAAAAAAGTGTCTATGTAATGGTGTAGCATATATTAGTCCTATGTATTGTACTGTAGCATAAATTAGTCATATGTATTGTATTATACCAGTATTCCTCCAAATAATCTAGAGATGAGAAAAGTAGGCAGGACTACATGGAGATGCGGCAGCAGTTAAAGAGGGATGTGGCAAAAGCTAAGGAAAAGGCATATAAGGAGCTGTATGAGAAGTTTCAAACTAAAGCAGGGAAAAAATAATTTGTACCGATTAGAGCAATAATGGATGCAGGTGGAAATGTGTTGACTAGTGAGGAGAGTGTGTTGAGAAGATGGGGGGGGAGTATTTTGAGCACCTGATGAATGAGGTAAATGAGAGAGAGAAGATTGGATGGTGTGGAGATGGTGAAGCAGGAAGTGGATAGGATTAGTAAGGAGGAAGTGAGAGGAGCAATTAAGAGGATGAAGAGTGGAAAGTCGGTTGGGCCAGATGACATACCAATAGAAGCATGAAGATGTTTAGGAGAGATGGCAGTGGAGTTCTTAACAAGATTGTATAATATGATTTTGTAGGGTGAGAAGATGCCTGAGGAATGGAGAAGAAGTGTGCTGGTAACGATCTTTAAGAATAAGAGAGATGTGTAATTAAGAGTGGAAAGTCGGTTGGGCCAGAAGACATACCAATAGAAGCATGAAGATGTTTAGGAGAGATGGCAGTGGAGTTCTTAACAAGATTGTATAATATGATTTTGTAGGGTGAGAAGATGCCTGAGGAATGGAGAAGAAGTGTGCTGGTAACGATCTTTAAGAATAAGAGAGATGTGTAGGCCTGCAGTAACTACAGGGGAATTAAGTTGATCAGTCACACCACGAAGTTAAGGGAAAGAGTAGTGGAAGCCAGGCTGAGAGAAGAGGTGACCATCTGTGAGCAACAGTCTGGTTTCATCAGAGGAAAAGTACCACAGATGCATAGGAGAAAGACAGGATACATTTGTGTGAATCAGAGGGAGGGAGGCGGTGACGCTGGATGAGTTTAGGTACCTGGGGTCAACGTGCAAAGTAATGGAGAGTGTTATAGAGAAGTGAAGAAAAGAGTGGTGGGTGGAGTGGGTGGAAAAGAGTGTCAATAGTGATTTGACAGGATATCTGCAAGAGTAAAAGAGAAGGTTTATAGTACTATGGTGAGACCAGCGATGTTGTACGGTTAGAGACAGTGACATTGACTAAAAGACAGGAGGTGGAGCTGGAGATGTCAGAGTTGAAGATGCTGAGATTTTAATTAGGAGTAACGAAGATGTGTAGAAATAGAAATTAGTTTTTTTTAGAGGGACAGGGCATGTAGGACATTTTGGGGACCCGATTGAGATGGTTTGGACATGTGCAAAGAAGGGACATTGGTTATGTTGGTAGGAGAATGCTGAGGATGGACCCTTAATGGGAGCAGCCAAAAGATGAAAAAGACTAAGTCTTAGAAACAAACACATATCTATTAATTCACATGCAGAAGTGTGTAAATGCTTTGTACAGGGAATATGTGCAACGCTATGAATGTGCTATTAGACTACTAAAACTGTTTGATATGTTTCCACTGTGTAAAAATCTTAAGATTTTGTCTCTTACTCTCTCTTCTCAAAACATATCACCCAAGGTCAAAATCCATCAGAGATTCATCTTGCACACAAGGAGTGAATATTCTTGTATTCAACATCACAGGAAATCACTTCCTGGTTTTATTTGTGATTGTGTTTTTTGGGGTACTGGAGAAGATGATCACATTGTTCAAACCAATTCTCTAGTCCTTTAAAAGAGCCAGAAGAGCTACCGGATTCTCAGAGCTCATATTATGGGTGATTAGGCCTGAAAAGTGCATAAATACTATAAAAGAATGGTAAAAAAATGAAAAGAAACACACTGCTGTGTTTGATTGTTTTTGTATCACAGAAATTTGCCACAGGAACATTTTGTTAGTATTTTATTTTTGTTATTGCTTACACCAGGTGCTTATTTTTTTATAAATTCCCAATATACCACCAATAAAGTTTTAGTGAACCATAGAACTCCACAAGACCTCTGAAGATGTGTAGTGGTATCTGGCACTATGATGTAATTACAGATAATTTAAGTCCTGTAAATTGTGAGTTGGTGCCTTCATAAATCAGCTTCATCTAATTAGGGTCTGGGTAGATGTGCAAGCCTAGTCAACACCTTGAACTCATGTTGATGAGCATTATCCTGTTGAAAATAATCGCTGTCATTAGGGAATACTATTACTATGAAGGGGGTATACTTGCTATGCAACAACTATTTGGTAGGTGGTACTTGTCAAAGAAACATCCACATAAATGACCGTAATCAATGTTTCCCAGGGCATCATTTTGCCTCCACCAGTTTGCCTTATTTCCACAGCACATTCTGGTGCTCTCTTTAGTCAAAATTATGTGCATTATTAAAGCATTATTTCCCCCCTAATATTTATTATAAATTATTAGATCATACATAAGCGCTACTGGAATTGTAATTGTTCTGAAGCACTCTGTTGCCCACTTAAGTTTTCATAATTATTTAACTCTCTGGAATAAATGTATTTTTTGGTCAGGACAGTGGTACTATTATGGTAACTACAGTCCTTTATTAGAGCATTATGGAATATTATTATAGCTTGATTAAATGTTTGCTTAGAAGTATTGCCAAATTGAACAGAACTCTAAGCAGTCAAACACTTTATGAAAACAGGATTTAACGTAATTCCAGTTGGATATCTAGGGCTTGCTGTTTATTACAGGATGTGACCAAATGATCATGTGGTTATGTACTCTAAATCAACACCAATAGACATGAACATACGGTGTACCAGTATTTGGGTTTTTAAAAACTTTATCTACATAAATCTGAAGCCAGAAGGCTTCACGTTGAGACGAGACCTCAAAAACTGCAAACTACTACTTGGAAAAAGCCCAAAATTGGTCAGGTATCAGACAAGATACAAGCATTTCTCTCAGAAAAATAGGTTAACAGTGGTGCACGCATATTTCTGATGTAATTACAGAGCCGCAGCAGCACCTAGGCTACAATTTGTCCAGGGAACTCTTACAGGACCCTACTGACTAACAGCAGCAGAGCATCAGTTTTATGATTGATGAAAATAGTGTCTTTTTGTCCTTTTTTTGTTAAAGAAGACATATCTAGTGTGCTTATTAGAAGACTTTCAAGATCTGGTTTAGGATTAAATTAATGTGCTGCAAGTTTATGCATGTGTTTTTGTGGTTGTGTTTTCCAGCAAATAACATGAACAAAAATTATCTTTTTCAGACCACACCCACTTCTGGTTTAAAGCAAAATATTGGGACAGCCATGAACATTTTGATAAGTTTATTATTGTTTATTATTATTACTAGCCCCCAGGAGCCATTTAATTCAATCATTTGTATTAATAAAAAAATCACCAGATTTCTGGAAAAAAAAACACCTTAGTTTTTATTCAAATAAGTAAATATGTAAATCTATTCGCTTTCATTTCACCCTAATTTCTTTTGATGCAGTGAACTGGCAAGATTGAGACACTTTGCCTTCTCTTACTGTCTGTCTCTTCATGTAATAACCTGTAATAACTTGAACATACTGACAGAGATTCATAGAACACGGACCAGCCCTGAATTTGCTCCCTTTAGTGACAAAAACAGACAAATGGCAGCCAGATGGTGCACACAGCATGCCCCCCCCCCCAAGACCCAACTCCTTATATCCTTATATCCAATGTCTGTGTCACCCTTTTATTTCCCAGTAATATCGTTGTTACCATTTTCACTTTTCAATTTTTTTTCACATTCTGCTGTTTTTTATTTTGTATTATTATTTTTTTTTTTATAATTTCTTAATTTCTATTAAGTTCGAGGAGAGATAAACTAGGTAAAATACTCAAGTAAAAGTGTTCCCGTTCAACTGTTATTTGAGTAAAGGTACAAAAGTATGTGCCTTTAAATGCAGTTAAGTATTCAAAGTACTATGTTTTAATAAAAAGACTCTAATGTTACTAATGTTATCAATCTATTAATAGAATGATATTAGTCAAACAATGATTAATATTTAATAAATTTATAATGAGTCTGTAACAAATATGAGAAGAAAAACAGAGCTGGTGACGAAGCCGAGCATTCTTTATTCACTTTCACATTGAGCCTGGTGCTTTCTTTTTCAGTACTCACGCTGGGGCTCACTTACTCTCTAGCATTTCTGGCTAATCAGTTCACTCTGTTTCAGACCGGCACGCCTTCCTTTTCTTCCATAGACCCTTTCGCTCCCCTCTGCTTGGTGTGTCTCTCGAGACTGGTGTCTTTCTCCTTTTAATTGGCATCGCCAGACTGAACCAGAGAGCACTGATTGTCTCATCAGCTACAGTCTTACCACTCGTTTTGTAGGGCTCCGCCCTACACTCACAAACTGCTGCCACAAAGCCAAAACCTTCTTTTCAACTAGTAAAAAAATCACATAAAAAAGGCCTCGGGTGCTGTGGCAAGTTAGAGTCAAGTGTTTCTTTCATCATGTAATACTCTTGAAATGTTATGCTTGCTGTTGAATGTTTGTGCTAAGTAGATACCACCAGGCAGCAATCAAAACAAGTTACCCTGTAGCAGTACCTTGATTGGTGGCTTGCTGCATGCTTAATCAGTTAATATTTTAGTCACCAATAAATAATAAAGGAAAAACCAATTTAGCTAAATGTAGATAAATTAAAAGTAAGATATTTGACTTCAAATTCAGATTTGGTAAAGTTAAAGTTTCCCCAAATGGAACTACTTCAGTAAAGTACAGATACATGAAGAAGGTACTTACATTTTTATTTTTAAAAGCTCATCAGATTTACTTTGTTACTGTCTACCACTGATTTTCAGTTAATAAAACATGTTCTGATTGAACGGATAAAGAAAGACACAATTGTTGATATATTGGTGGTTTCTGTAGAGATACGTTATTAACATTTAAGAAAGGTGGTTTCACCTCCAGTAATCAGGAAGTTAAGCATTTTCTGATTTACAGTAACTTGTATTTCTTTTGTTATTTATTTATTTTTTTGTTTAGAAATGTTTTGGTGGCAAGGGTTGGAACTACACAATATGAGGCAGAAGGTTTGTAATGAAATATATATACCACAACATTACAGGTGACTATACATGGATACAAATATATATAAAGTACAACCCACTGTTCCAAAACAGATTCAAAATCGCAACCATAAAACTATAATGCACATTAGGCATATAGATATTGGACAATAACGTTTGAACACAATGCATCACAACACCTACAAACATTGATTTTCTTTCTCTTTCTGTCTTTTTTTCTTTTATTCTTTTTTCTTTTTCTTTCTTTCTTTCAACCCACACTTAGTTATTTAATTTTTATGTAATATCCAAAAACAAAACAAAAAACACGACTGACCAAAATATCTGTATAGCTGCTACTGTATTAATCCTGATCAGGAAAAAAACAAAAGCAGCACAGAATGTAAAAATCTTGGGGGGAAATATTCCCATTTGTTTCCCAGTTTTTCAGACACATGACACGTGCTTTCTGCTCGGCTGAGTTGTCTTTAAGGTCAAACGTATGTTGTGTAACCTTGAAAGTGTTTATGGCAATCATAGTTTAAAATGCATGCAGTTTTATGGGTTACAAAAAGACAACAGAACAAAACATTGTACTTGAACACACAACTGGTACAGCATTGCATAGATAGGCCATGCCCACCCCATCTAGCAATGTCCATGACGGTTGCCGCATGCAAGGCAGGCAGCTGCAGATCACTGCCTTGAGGAGATGAAGGTTGCAGTCAGAATGTTCGTGAGCCTCCCCAAGTTTATAAATCTATAAGACGGACGGTAGTTGGTGTTTCTACATCGACTAAAGAAATTTGAATGAGGTGACTATTAAGGACTCCTAAGTTATTGGATAAAATTGCTGCCTCCAAGTGATTCTGCTCACTGCACCTAAAGAGCAGTTATTGGCAGATTGCCTTAAAGGCAGATGCAAGACTGAAGACTGCCTTTACAATGGGGATGGGCCTGCGGCAATCAAGAACTATGCCATTTGGCCTTAAAGTGGTTGATGAAGAAGGTGCTTCAGGGTATTCCATGGGAGATATGCCTGGTTAATTTGAACGATATTCTAATGCATGGGAAGGATTTTAAGTCAGCCTTGAGGGCCCTCCACATTGTCCTGACACCAATAATCCAGGCTTAAGCTGAACCTGGAAAAATGGCAGTTGATGCAGAAAGCAGTGAACTTTCTGGGCCACTATGTGTGTGCAGAGGGAGTGGCCACTTAATGATCAGAAGACTGTGGCAGTCTGCAGTTTGCCAATCCTATGCAGCCTTAGCCTAAAGCATTGGCTTTAATATGACTGGCATTATATTATCTGAAATTTGTCCCTGGGTTTGCCACTGTGGCTGCTCCCCTACATCAGTTGACAAAGAAATTGTAGCGGTTTTAGTGGGGGCTAGAACAGCAGCAGGCTTTTGATCGCCTGAAGGAGGTCTTGTGTCATGCCCCAGTCTTGGCCATGCCTGACCCTAGTCTGCTGTTGAATCTAGACACAGATGCCAGTAATGTAGGCTTGGGTGCTGTTTTCTCTCAGGAGGGGGAAAAGGGGAGATGGTCAAAGCATATTACAGTCAGGCTTTCAACAAAGCAGAGCACAACTACTGTTTAACCCGACAAGAACTGTTAGCTGTGGCCATTTCAACACCTGTCGTAGGGAAGTCCTACTGTTGTCGATGTGATACCTGCACTGCTAAAAAGAGGCCACTATGTCAGTCCTATGCCCCACTGCAACAACGGCTGGGAAGCTGTCCTGTGAATCGTGTGGTGTGTTTGGAATTTTCCACAGAACCCCAGAGGAAATTGGTTTGTGGTGGTGGCAATGGACTATTTTACAAAATAATACAGGTGGTCCTAGGTGGTCCAAAATCAGGAGGCAAAGACAGTGGTGGAGGTTCTCAATAAAGGCATTTTCGCTCCCTTCAAGGACCCCACAGAGGTGCATACCTACCAAGGAAGGAACTTTGAGTCACAACTGTTCTCTAAATTCTGTTGACAAGTAGGCAGCTGGAAGACAAGGACAACTTCCTTGCACCCCCAGAGTGATTTATTGGTTGAGCAGTATCTGATGCTTGCCATTCAACTTTCCCTGTGTGTGAGCCAGGATAAAAAAGACTGGGATCTGCAATTGCCACTGGTTCTAATCGCTGATAGAGACAGTAGAGAGGCTCACCTAAATTGATGCTGTCCCTGGATAGGTCCCTGTTATGTGGTGAAGAGGTTTAGGGAATCTATATTTCATGTGAGAAAGAACCTGGTGGCCATACAGTGGTTTTGCACCGGATCAGCTGGGCCTGTACAAAGGAGAACAAAAATTTTCAGGAACAAAGGTCCGCAGCAGACTGTTGGGGAGACCTGTCCTGCATACGGCGGAGCTAAACACGCAGCACCGGACAACGGGTGGGGAACTTCAGCAGGCTTTGAAGAGGGTGACTTCCTGGCCTGGGATTATTGAAGGGGCTCTGGACCCTCCTGGTGGAGCAGAACATGCAGCATCAGGGGGGTCTGGGCACCCGAAGATGGTAAGACGAGTTTGAGGCATCCATTAAATAAAGAAGACATTGCATAAGAGGTTATCATGACTTATCAACTACCATATTGGGTGCTGTCCTCCCTAATTTTATCACTTAACAGGCTCATAGAAGACTGGACCTAGGCTTCAGCCCAGGTAGGCTCCTAAAGCACCACAGCGCTTTGGGGAAAGTTTTATTCCTCGGGGACAAGGAAACCTAAGGGAGACCATTGGCTCATTGCCATAAATGTATTAACTGTTGCTACCTACTATGGGGGGAGGGATTAGGAATTGGAATTTGGATCAGAGAGGAAAGAACTGCTTGTTTTCTTGTTATTAACGTATTTAGGATACCTCCCAATACCTTCTAATCAGATTATAAATATTAGGGAATAAACCATTGTTGTTGGCTGCTTTGAACTGGATCTCCAAATCCTGCCTATTTATTCTGGGAGAGAACCCAACATAACAATAAATTGGGGCTGTCAAAATTTTTTGTATTAATAATGATTAATCAATTAATGCAGCGAAACATTTCAGATTGAAGATTTTTATTTAAAACCTTCAACGCAACACACATTTATTTATGCACTCCAATTCATAATGGGTGGTTATTTGGCCTTCCAAATAACACATGCTGTAACACATGCCTAGCCATGGATTTACCTTACCAATAAATACACTATATAAACAAAAGTATTAGGACAGATGACTTTCCAGCCATATGTGGTTTCTCCCCAAACCTTTAATACCACAAACTTGGTGGCATACAATTGTATAAGATGTTTTTGGTGGTCTTAGCATAGAATTTTCCCTTCACTTGAAATAGGACACCCAAACCTGTTCGAGCATGACAATGCCTGTGCTCAAAGCCAGATCCATGAAAATATAGTTTACATGGGTTAGAGTGGGAGATTTTGAGTGGCCTGCTGGAGAGCTCTGATCTTATACCTAGTGAACACTACTAACACTAATACTAAAACCCGTTACTAATGCCTGGCTGAATAAGTGTGAATCTCCACAACCTCACTCAAATCAAGTGGAACTTTTTCACAGAAGAGTGAAGGTTGTTTTGACAGCAAATAGGGACTAAAAGTGAAATTTGATGTTCAGAAAGCACATACAAATCTTATGGTCCGTGTCCACAAACCTTTATCCATATATTGTATTATAGCACTGTTCAATACTTGATTCTGAATAGTTGACTGTCAGTATAATTGTTATAAAATTATTTTTCAGTTGATACACAGCTAAAGTACTACAGAGTAGGTCTTGATCACATTACACTTAATTATCACTTTGCCACTTTACAGTGATAACAGAAGAGTTAGCCCATTGAACAAAACAATACACCAAAAGGTCTATGTCCATGTCCACAATAACTTTAAAAACGCATATTTTTCTTTCTGTTTTGGCCTTCCGTACATGGCAATTTTAGAGAATAAAAAAAAAAGGCTATGTTTTGCCTATTTTTTAATGCTCTCCAAAATAGATGAATTTAAAAACTCAGAGGCTTTCGAAAACAATGACACTTTTTCAGACATTCCATTGTGAATCAACAACTGTTAGCAAACGAATTAAAAACAAAAGGGTGGATGCGAAGTGTTTTTAGATGATAACATTGTTTTAAAATGAGTCCAGAGTAGTGTAAACAGCCTATTTTGAGGGTTTCATATTTGTATGTATACTACTACAAAAGTAAACAGCAAAAAAAAAAAAAATTTTAACCTCTTGAGGCCTGTTTTTATTTGGAATCTGTTAAAGAAAGTTGGACAAAGGAAAGGTTCTAATGATATGTTCTCCAGCTTTCAAAAGCTTCATATGATCATATATCACAGGCCCAGGCTGGAGGCCCTCAAAAAGACAAGCGCATCGCCAGGAAAGCGTGTCAGCATTTAGCTGAGCAAACAAACAGTCCTTTATCTGTGGAGCTGCACTGCCAGTCAAAAAGTTTAAAAACACCTGGAGTTTATAATGTTCATTAGAATTAAATTGCAATTGTTTTCAAAAGACAGAGGCTAATTAATGCTTTTGGGGGGGAAACAATTAAAATGTGCAGTGAGTGTGAATTTCATGTGATTCTCTATATACTAAGTAAACTTTTGTTTGGCTCTTTGGTAATAGGTTTCATGTAGTTAAAGTTCCAGTCAGTGCCAACAGCCCCATTTAATTTTAATAATTTAACAGGTTTATGTTACTACTGCTTTCACATAAAATGGGTGGAGGTGATACAAGTGCAGATTATTTAAATAGTGCAAACGTACACCAGTAAGTCAAAACTATACCCTGAGCACAAATGCCAATTGAAGACAAACAAGAGCCTGTGAGTGCTGTGCAATGTATTGTTTACGTAACGGTACATGCTGATGCCAAGGCAACACAGGTGCACAAAAACATTTATTTTAAATAAATACTTATTTAAAATAATAAAAACAAATTCTTGATTGTCATTGGTCACCTGACTCATTTAATCCCCAGCACTGTTGAAATCTTGAGAGAGAGAGAGAGAGAGAGAGAGAGAGAGAGAGAGAGAGAGAGAGAGAGAGAGAGAGAGAGAGAAAATACAACAATACAGAGAACTGCATGGTGAACACAACACATAATCCAAGAAAATGTGCATTTGTTTTTTAAATATGTTGCTTTATTTTTCTATTAAAGCACATCCCAGTCATGTTTTATTCCTTATTTATAAAAAATGTATGTATTATGGTCAAAAGCCACAATCTGTAATTTGTCTGAAGATATCTAAATAAATAAATAAATAAATAAATAAATAAACTAATAGGGCATTGCATGCCAGATCAGAGAGAGATCAGAAGTCCCAGATCACAAAGCCATAAAAAAAAACATAGATATAAGAGAGAAAGAAAGAAAGAAAGAAAGAAAGAAAGAAAGAAAGAAAGAAAGAAAGAAAGAAAGAACGAACGAACGAACGAAAGAAAGAAAGAAAGAAAGAAAGAAAGAAAGAAAGAAAGAGTGATTTTTTTCTAGTACATTTTTTTTATTCCAGCTAAAATGTGAAATAAATTAATAATGCAGATGCAGAGACAATCACAGCTTAACAAAGATAAAGTTAAAATGAGAAAGGAAGAGAAAAAAAAAATAATTGGCAAGCAAATAAGTAGTAATAAGCTGCCAGTGACATTTTAGCGTTTTTCTTTTTTTTTTTTTACAAAAAAAACAGACATTCATTAAAAATGTTTCTAATTAACATGCACTGCCATTGACAACCCATTTCTCCTTATTTGCCTAATTGTATTAGCTAAAGATTTTGACTCTGGCATGGAAATCTGATGGCTAATTACCCTCGTTAGTGCACTATTCATGAGGTGCGAAATCTGCATATTGGAAAAAAAAAATAAAAATACCAGCATTGTTAGCTTTGATGAAGAGATAAATATCAGTTTATATCAAGCATCAGGATTAACTCTGGTGTCTTGTTCTTCACTCTAATAAGATGGAACGACCGTTTTATTCATAATAAGTGCACCACTTGAGAAAGGTGCACTACGGATAGGAAATAGAACAAGCCTCCATTTGCAAGTAAATGTTTAACTAATCTCAATGTGTCATCTGTCTGAACATAATGACCATCAATTCAATTTATTTCACATTTTTTACAGGGACCTCTCCCCAATAGAAACTGCCATAATAAAAAGCTTAATAATTATTACATCAGAAGCATTAAGACAGACAAAGTTTTGGCAAAATATTCTGCATTAAGTCTCTGCCAATGAACAGATGTTGTTTGTGGTTTACTTTGCTTAGGATAGAGCTGCACTTTGCACACAGGAAGTATGACATTGCTTTCGAAAAGTTGACGGATTAGACCTAGTTTCCAATAATGGATTAAGCAAAGAATACACCGTAAACTGGCTGATAATTACTTGAAGCTCAACATTTTCAACCATGACTTTGATTACCAGAAATACCATCACAAAAATGTTGAGATGTTCAATTCATGCCCAATTCTTGGCCCTTAAACATAAAGATTAATAATTTTTTATTTCTGTATTTTTGGAAGATCACTTTATTTCATTTTAAAGCAGTGAGTGGAGGCCATTCCCATAAGAACTGTGAACACACACTACAGTTACCACATTAATGTTTGTCATTTCTTTAATTATGGCAAGCATCCAGCTCATTCAGTTTGTGGAGTGTGGAATGAACATTTAGTCTTTCTCTGTCGCTAGCATTAATTTTATCTGTGAGAAGTTAATTATCGTTTTTGACAGAAAAGATCCAAGCATTAGATGGGTGCATCCAGAGTCTAGAAAGAATTGATGAGTGCAAGAGCAGTCCAGGTTCTGTAGGGGAAAGTCTGGATGCCCTAGGTGGAGTGAGCATTCCTCTGACTCAGGCATTAGAGCCCTCGCAGCAGGGCAAATGGGTGATGATTTGGCGGCATACTCGCAAAGCTAACACTAAGGCTCGCTCACGGGAGCACCATTTCTCTCCACTTCACGTGTGCAACCGCACTCGATGAGAAATCTGAAAGAGCTCTGGTTGTAGGAGACTATTCTCTCTAACTAGCAATGGCAATGTCCGATGCAGTAATACGCTCTGGCCTCATCCCAATGTGCCGTGGCAATGTAGCTGACATGTTAGGCCAGGACAGAATCCATCCCTCTCGGGAAGGTGCTGCTCTCATTTTTTGCAGTATAGGTCATAAACTCAGAATAGCACTAGTTAACCAGTGATTATCCAGAGCCAAGGACAGGGAGCGGACAAACAAGCTAAACCGACCTGCGAGCTGCATGGAGTCTTCACTCAGGTTTTACCAAATTGAGAGTGTGTCTGTCTCCCGAGCAAAATCAAAATGTAGAAATTCTAAAAAAAAAAAAAAATTTAATTACTTGATTAACATTAAATTAAATAAGACTGAATTTAAGACTAAGACTAAGGATAAATTATTATTTATAGACCCCCAGGACACCAGGATAGCCTTTTTTTCCCCCACTTTAGAATATTGCTCAAATTTGAAATATGATGTCATTACAGGATGCAGAAAAACTAGTTGATCACTGCACACCTTAACAAAGTTTAGCTGTAATAAATAGACATTCAGTGCCACCCAGTTGAGGATGGATTCCCTCTTAAGTCATCTGAGGGAGGTTTTCCTTGCCACAGTCGCCACACGATTGCTCATCAGGGACTAATTTAATTATGATATCTTATTTATTCTTTCTTACTACATTATCTGTGTAAAGTTTCTTTAAAACAATGTCTATTGTTAAAAGTGGCATACAAAAAAAATCTATTAGAATTGAATTAAAAAACATTTTTTTGCACTTTATGTTTTTTGCTGCCATGAGTGAAACCTGATGTGGTCATGCTAAGCATGCTAAGATGCTTTTGGACATTTCTGTGTAAATGGATGTGTGTAAAAATATCAAGAGATCAGGAGTTTCTCAAACCACCCTATCTGGAACTGTCAAACCTGTCACAATAAAATTTAGAGATCACACTTTCTTTCCATTGCATTGTTTTGCATTAGGCTGCTGTCACATGACTGAATGATACGATAACTGCATGAATATGCAGGTGTACAGGGTTTCTAATAAAGCGGACGATCTCAATGTGGTGATGCAGTGTGCAGAATTAATTGTACTGTATATATTAGTTCTGTATTCTGTAAAAACAGTTATTTCATTTAATTTTACCACGTTACTTCTGTATTCAGCTGCCAAGATTTTTCCAAGATTACAATTTCCGTCTTTCAAGTTTCCTTTTATGTCATCGTCAGCAGTCTTTTTTTTGGTTCTTCCTCTGTTCTTGATGTACCTGAAAATGAAATGTGGCGTCTCCTGGAGGAAGCAGCTGTAAGCTTGAGGGTATTACTGTGACGGAGCTGCATGCACAATCTCTTTGATTTCTCCTTCCCATCAGCCATCTTCCTCTTCAACCTGCATATATGGTTCAAATGAAATATTTTCCTTAAAATAGGGATGGTACATGTTGAGGACATGGACCTGTATTTCAGCATCATACCCTATAATATTTTTTTACCTAAGAAACAAAGAACACTTATATACAGCTACATTTTTCTTTTACTTCTGTGTCTCACATACACATTAGACACTAGCTGGTGATTGAATTAATGAAATCATTCGGATTAATGGCAGCATTTATGTCTGTGATAGAATTGCAAACAAGAAACCATTTGGTTTGAATATAAAAAGATGTATACATAAGCTTTTACGTCTTTTTTAGCAATTTGTTTGCCATTCACATAATTTCCACAGCATGGTGTTCTTTTTCTTACTCTGATGTTAAAATGTTTTTTTACCAACAGATTAGTCTCGGTTTTCTATACATATCCCCAAAAGCCCAATATTTTAAAATGTTTATTCAACTAAAAATCTAAAGTGCTTTTTGAGCTGTATTGCACAGCATTAATTTTTCCCTTACTAATAGCCTGTGTTTCATCTAGCATAAAACAAAAAAGTATTAAAAAATATACTCTCCCTATTTAATTGTTTTTACTAATATTTACTATTTCTTGCTAATATTTGTCTCGAATATTTGCATGATTCTCTTTCCTTAAGAAAATATCTTTTTTTTTATTCTTTCTTCAGATGGTCTTCTGCAAAAATTCAACAAGTAAACAATAACATAAACATAAACCAGTGAATTTTTTTTGTCTGATTAAGGTGGGTGATTTAAGATCCTCCCAATCATGATGTTGGCTGACAGGAGTGAAATGTTATGTGTGTCATCTACTCTTATTACACATCCTTCTTGAAGTTTGATGGTTTGTGCATGACTATGCTTTTCTCTCTGCAGTTGTAAAGAGGGATTATTTGAGTTACTGTAATCTACCTCACAAGCCTAACCAATCTGGCTCTTTTTCTCTGACTTCTATCAACAAGGCTTTTCCACCCAAAGAACTGTGCTCACCGTTCTGTGTAAACTCTTGAGACTGTTGTGTGTGTTAAAAATGTTACAAAAAATTAGCAGTTATTTAAATTAGCCCATCTGGCACCAACAACAATGCAACAATAAAAAATAACAGATCACACTTTTTCTTCTTTCAAATGTTTTTTTTTCATTGCACTGTTGCTCATACAGAAATCTGATATATGGCCATATATGAACAATAAATAAACAAACATATATATAGATTATATATATATATATATGCATACATATACATGCATACATACAACCTGAACCTTAACGCCACAAAGACTAAAGAGTTCATTGTGGACTTTCGGAAATCCAACAGCAGGAGACATTACCAGTCAACATCAATGGAACTGAGGTAGAGCGAGTCTCCAGCTTCCTGGAAGTTCCTGGGATTTCACATCTCTGAGGATCTGTCATTGCAGCAGAACACTTCAGCTCTGGTTAAAAAAACACAACATCGCCTGTACTTCTTGAGAAGTCTCAAGAAATCTCATCTGCCCCCCAGGGATTTTAACGAGTTTCTACCACTGCATCATTGAGAGCACCCTGACCAACTCCATCACTGTTTGGTACGGAGGCTCCACTGTGTGTGAACGTAAAGCCCTGCAAAGGGTGGTCAAAACTGTCCAACGCATTACTGGCACCCAACTACCTGCCATTGAACACCTTCACCACAGCAGATGTCTGCGCAAAGCTCACCACATTATCAAGGACTCTTCACATCCCAGTCATAAACTGTTTAACCTCCTTCCATCAAGAAGGAGATACAGGAACTTGCGCACCAGAACCAGCAGGTTCAGGGACAGCTTTTTTCCATCCACCATCACACTACTGAACTCTACACTACACCGCTAGATCACTGTAAAAACAAAAACAAAACACTGTATTTAACCTCTGTACTATACATGTACTTATTGCATAGTATATCTTTTTTACTCCTCATTACATCTGCACTATTTGTATCTATGTATCTTTATATCCCTACTGGACATTCTGAACAACATTTCATTCACTTGTGTATATAACATGTGTGTAATATATATATNATATATATATATCACTTCTGCACATTCCTCTTCAATGCCATAGCCCTAGAACCATTTCTGTACTTCTTAATGATGTCCACACATCTCTGCACTGTTATAGCCTTTATATTTATTCACTGTACATATGCTTACATATATATCACTTGCTGTAAATATGCTACATATTTAACTGCATTTTTGCATGATTGCTACATTTTGCACTTCTGGTAGATGCCAAACTGCATTTGTACCTGTACAATGCAATGACAATAAAGTTGTTTGTTTGTTTGTTTGTTTTTTTCTTTCTTTCTTTCTTTCTTTCTTTCTTTCTATCTATCTATCTATCTATCTATCTATCTATCTATCTATCTATCTTCTATCTATCTATCTATCTATCTATCTATCTATCTATCTATCTATCTATCTATCTATCTATCTATCTATCTATAAAGGGCCAATTTTATCAGGAGAGAGTTTCTGAATAGTTTCTCATTCTCAACAACCCAAAGAAACTGATCATAATTATTAATAAAGTATTAGTATATTAGTATATTATATAGTATTAGTTTGAATGTTTAAATGTGATTTTTAATCTTTTTTCTTTTTTTTCTTTTTTTCTTTTTTTGTAGATTTGAAGGGTTTAAGGTTTTCTGTGCTTTTACCCACTCAGCACTAGTTTATTTTGACGTCTTTCTCCTGGTGAGGTTTCAGGATTTCCTGCACATATCTGGATGCAAATTAAACTTCGCTGATAATTTTAATATGTTCTGGGCAATTGAAATGAGATATTTACAGTTAAATAGTTATAGTTAACATCAGAAAGAATTGCAAAAACAAATTTCAAGCCTCTTTGTAAACTTGACTTGAGCCAAGTTATAACACTATAAACATTAAACCTGCAGCAAGAGTGGTTAGTACAATTGCTGTCCTGTTTTTCTTTAAAGTGTAAAAGATTTATTGATTTGATTTGTTACATATGGCAGTCCATTTAAACTGTTTAAAACTTCATAGAGAACCCAGCACAGCATGATATTATATGCAGATACTGTTTAAGTAAAATGGCATTGGGGAATGTCTATAAATTGAATAATAAACACAAAGCACAAATACACAAATTGAGCATTCTTGGCCACTTGGGCTGCACTAACATAGTGCAGTATATTGCAATATTTATTTTAAACCCTGTAACTCAATCAATCATTGTAAGGTGACTTTTTCTGTGGAAATAATTTTGGGGAAAAAAATATATATACAGGTGCATCTCAATAATATACAATGTCGTGAAAAATTGCATTTATTTCAGTAATTCAACTCAAATTGTGAAACGCGTGTATTAAATAAATTTAGTGCACACAGAATGAAGTAGTTTGAGTCTTTGGTTCTTTTAATTGTGATGATTTTGTCTCACATTTAACAAAAACCCACTAATTCACAAAAAAATAGAATATGGTGACACTAGGCTACACAATCATGGGGAAGACTGCTGATCTGACAGTTGTCCAGAAGATGATCATTGACATCCTTCACAAGGAGTGTAAGACACAAAAATTCATTGTCAAAGAAGTTGGCTGTTCACAGAGTGCTGTATTCAACCATGTTAACAGAAAGTTGGGTAAAAAGAAAAAGTGTGGAAGAAAAAGATGCACAACCAAACCAAGAGAAACACAGCCTTGAGAGGCTTGTCAAGCAAAATCAATTCAAGAATTTGAGTGAACTTCACAAGAAATAGACTGAGGCTGGGGTCAAGGCATCAAGAGCCACCACACACAGACGTGTCAAGGAATTTGGCTACAGTTGTCTTATTCCTCTTGTTAAACCAATCCTGAACCAAAGACAATGTCAGAGGCTTCTTACCTGGGATAAAGAGAAGAAGAACTGGACTGTTGCCCAGTGGTCCAAGGTCTCCTTTTTAGATGAAAGCAAGTTTTGTATTTTATATGGAAACCAGGGTCCTAGAGTCTGGAGGAAGGGTGGAGCAGCTCATATTGCTTGAAGTCCAGTGTTTTCACAGTCTGTAATGATTTGGGGTGCAATGTCATCTGCTTGTGTTAGCCCACTGTGTTTTTGGAAAACTGTAGTCACTGTACTCATTTACCAAGATATTTTAGAGCACCCCATGAGCATCATGCTTCCTTCTGCTGACCAGCTTTTAAAAGAAGCTTTAGGTTTCCAGCAAGTATTAAGTACATTTAAACATACTTTCAAGAAGGCCAACAATTCACGAAAGAAATTTTGATTAATGAAGTATTAAATATTTTTGAGATAGTGTATTGGTGGGTTTTTGTTAGATGTGAGCCAAAATCATCACAATTAAAATAACCAAACACTTAAACTACTTCTGTGTGTGTATTGAATTTATTTAAAAATTTGAGTTGAATTACTGAAATAAATGAACATTTCCATGACATTCTAACTTATTGAGATGCACCTGTATATCCTACTTACGCAAGTATGCGATGTGGAAGCTGCCGTGTTGCACCAATGAAAGAAAATGCCTTACTGAGAACGCAATCATTTTACCATTGCCATCTACCCATGGATTAAAAAAACTCATTGGTGAAAGATCAATGGTCCCAACTAGTGCTTGCAGACATTAATTCAAAATAGCCTTAATTTTTTCCTTAAGCATGAACATTTCTATTTTTAATATTATATATTATTTAATATATTAATATTTACAAGTAAAATATACTTTTTTTATTGTGAATAAAATATGGGTTTATGAGATGTCTTTGGCTGTACAGTAGCAATATATACACTCTCTCTCTCTCTCTCTTTCTCTCTCTCACACTCACTCACTCACTAATGGGTGTTCTCTATTGCAGTGGGAAGCCGAGAGGATTAAAAGGCTGAGAGATATAAACCTTGCAAGGGAGATTAGGACAGACAGCAGTGTGCATGTAGATTAAACTCTGAAAAGTGAAAGAGAACAACTGTGACAAATAAAGCCAAGTTTAGGATTGAAACCTGCCCCCTGCCTCCCATTCATTCTCCCGCAAGACTCTCAATTCTCCACATTACATTACGGCTATAATAATGCATTACTTTAGGTATTTAACTTATTTAACACATTTTTCCACATTCTGTTGTCAAGCGTAATGAAATAAAAAACATGAACTGTACCCTAAAATGCATTTAAATTTTCTGAATCTAATAATTAAATTCAATCAAAATCGTGTAGCGTCCACAGTAGGGTGATATTTAAACCATTCAGGGCTTTGCAGAGGTCTCTTGCGTATTATAAATCTGACTTTGTGCGTTGAGACAGTGGGAGACTGCTACTGCTGCTGCTCATGCTGACAGGGACCAGTTTAAATTGGCTGTTGGAAAAACGTGTATGCACTACAGGCAGCAGGCTCAGCGACGGCCGGCCATCAGAGCTGAGAAGGTCAGCTGGGTTCGCTTTCAGCAGAGACCAGGCCCTAAAAAATTGGCTGCATCATTACCATTGCCCACACACACACACATACACAGAGTCCTGATAGTGGTGTATACACATACAGTTTGGGGCTTGAGGGGTTTACTCTGTCTTGTGTGCCACCCATAAAAAGAATCGCTAGTTCAAATTCAGTGAAACCAGTAGCACTGACATAAAAAAAAGTGGGCTGTAGAAATCCCTCTTACTGAAATTTTATCATTCAGTGGGTTTTTGTTTGTTTTTTTGTCTGAATGATGTCTTTTCTTCTCTGTTGGTTGTTATAAAAACAGAAATGTATATTTTACTCCCAAAAATGTGTAAGTAAGTAAACCTGCTTCCACCCTAAAATTTTAATAAATAAATAAAAACTGGTTATAACTTGGCTTATTTATGTTACCCCAAAAAAATAGGAAACAATGAAGTATGGAGAACAAAAACCTTAGAGCTTAGTGATTCAAAAATGCAACATAAGATTTTGAAAAGATTATCAGATTTAACAGGGTATAAAAAGGTGAACTGATTAAGAGCTAAACCCAAAACAGGTGTACGCAGTCAGATAACATACTAATGCCAGGACAGTGCTGGATACACAATTTGTTCCAAAACAAATGCACATGGCAAAAGAAACTAAGCTCAAGAAGAACATAGAGCAAGATCATGCAGAGCTTACTACATTGGAAACAAAGCCACATGCTGAGACAGGGAATTCAAGAGAGCAAACCTTTTTCCTCACTTTTCCCTGTTCCCTATTTTATAAAGTATATAAAACAAAATAAATGCAGCTTCTTACCTAGACACCCCTGTCTGGCAGAAAATGACCGTTACAAACTTCTGACACTGGAGTCTCATTCCATAAACATCTCTGTACACAAAACTTCACCATATCGGTTGGGCATTCTTTCTTTTATAAAACAGATAACCACGTGTAAGGTATGCGTCTGTGTTCTTGCTATAGAAATGCTAACATTTTGGATCCTTTGATATGAATTCCAGTCAGCACTGTGGTATTAAAGTTTTTCTCAATTGCTTTGGAGCATTTCTCAAATCCTCCTTATTATTTCCTAACCTGTAAGTGCATTCTCAAAACACTGTGTGCAAACAGCACATGATTTCTTGCAAAAGCATGTACTTTTCTCAAAATCCTTACTACATCTCTCAAAAGTAAGTATTTGTGACAATGGACATCTCATTCCCATCAAAATGATCATTTAGTCATTGTTCATAAACAAAATTATCTAAATGTTTAGTCATGCTATCAGTATGATGGCACACAGTTTCAGGATTTCTTGATATAAACTATGGTTTGGATTAAAATGAATGAAAATGCACAAAATTTGACTTCCTTCTGTATGGTATCTGTAAATTTCAGCAGCACATTTTCATTTATTTGATTTATAATGATTGCAAGAGCCCAGATAGGATTTACACATTCACTGTACTATAAAAATGTTCATTCATTTCTTAGTTGTTCATCTAGTTTCAGAAATTATAATTCTATGTTTTGCTATTTCTGTATCCACTCTCTAATTGAAGGTTTAGAAGGTTGAGAACTAGTTGATTTTTGGTTGATCTGATGCCATACACTCACCTTCATTAGTGGCATTCAAGATTCATCTGCACAATTCATCAATTCAAGACACATTTACAAAAAAGTTTAATAGAAATTTTAGATGACAGATTGACAGACTGGTTTAACCATTTTGCATTCAGTGACTTATGCAATGAACTGTTGTCAATGTTTTTGGAGTTAAAACTATTCAGGTGAAATCAGTGTAATATATATTTGATCAACATGACAAACAACTGATAATGTAGGAAAAAGCAGACAATTGTACACAATCAATTAAATGAATGTACCAAAGTATTTGCAATTTGATCAAAGCAACAACAAATGTTCTTATGATGAGCACAAATGACTAAATTATGTGCAGGTTGAAAAAGTAGTTTTGAGAATTTCATTTCGTTTTCTCCAAAGCAATGGAGAAAAACTGTAAAACCTGCAGTTCATAAGCAGGTAACTACAAAGTAAACTGTCGGCATATGATTAAGTCAGTTAGAAGAAGAACAAGAAAAGGAAGCATTGTGTCAGGAATGTAGAAGCGTAGAAGCTGTGTTCCTCCGTGCAGATTCTTGAGCCTGAAAAATCAGCCTCATGCACCTGCTGGTATTTGTGCTGCATTACAGAAGCGCTTCTTTCCAAGAACTGACACTCTTTGTTTTTGCCACTGTTTTGTAACAAAATTGAAAAGGGAATTAATTCCCCCCGTTGTGCTTGAACTTATGATCCTCACTCCCAAACCCTCCCAGTGGCCTGCACAGGCATAAGGGACGTGACCAGGTTTCTAAACATTTGTATTTTGTTGTTAGCCTAATTTTATTTTGCTTGGAGAAGTTATTAAACACTAGCAGTTAATTGTATTTAATGGGAAGTGTTTATTTTCAGTTCACATTAGTATAATTAATTGTAAAAATAAATAAATAAATAAATAAATACAAGTCTAACAAATTACATAGAGATATCCTATGTACAGTAATGGAGGCAGGAATCAAAAATTAAAGATTAATGAATGAATCTTATGACCACTCGTGGTGCTGTTGTGCTTTTTTCTACTTTAAGGCATGTACTATCATCAAATAATCTGATGAGGATGTCAAACATCAAAACTTAACATTAGAAATGTTGTCTTTTTTATGCTTTAAAGACATGGCATGCTTTGCTTGGATAGCTAGATTAGTTTTTAGAATCCTGCATGAGTACATATATTAATAGGTCAAAAGGTAACACAGATTAAGAACTCAAGCATGTATATGTTTATTACACTTAAAAGTTTGTGCTACCCTGAAATGATGATTCATTCCAATGTTACATAATGGACAAAAATGGAACACATTGTAGCAAATGTAGCACAGGATTCTTGTTGTTCTCATACATTGTGCTTCGTGTTTTCTGGCATGTTAGTATATGTTAAACTTGTTACAAAATATACTGAACTACATTAAGCCTGATGCTCTGTATTGAAAGAGTTCATTTAATGTTAGGAGCATACCATTTAGTTTTACTTTCACATAAACATTAGCCAAATCATGTGAATATAAGAAACAGCTACATTTATAAATCTTTTGCCTAATCAGTGCCTCCGGTGAAGCAGTGGACTGTTAAAATGAAAGGGACAGAACAGAAGAAATTGAGTAAAGCTAGCTGAGTGTGGCCATTAAGACAATATCCAAAGAGCAAGAGAGGTGGTTGCAAGTGCAAAACTTTTAAATGAAATAACAAAACGAACAAATAAACACCAGGAAGGAATCAAACCAGAAGAACTAAGGTCTAGGGTGAGGCTAGGCTAGACACTCAAATTGCTATAACAAAAGCTACTCACACAGTATGCAAACATACTAAAGTCCTTAGCTTGAACATGCTTCAACCTCAAGAAGAAGGGAGGACACAGAACTTAAAAAGTGGAATAACTGAGAAGAAACAAAAAAGGTCAATCAAAACAGGAAATGGTGCTGACAACAAAAATTTAATTTAAAATGTGTGTGAGGGTTCTCTCTGGTGATCTGTAGGGAACATGTCTAAGAAGGCCATGATGAACAAAGCAAAAGAAATGCACATCAAATCAAAAAAATAATAACAAAAGGATAAACATATCTTAAATAAAACATTTTTTTACTGTTCTACTTCATCCAGTTAGTGCACTTATGAAATTATTTTTTGATGAAGGTTCATCAGGCCGAGAGCTACAAAGCCAGATAGGGACTATTTTTTTTAATGATTAGAGAACTGATCTGATTTTTTCTAATCTGATTTTAAAAGTGATGGGGCAGAGATGTATATGTTTATTCTTCCAGCATCAAAATAAACAAAAGATGTTTCTCATCTGTTTAGTGTCTGTGGCTGTAGACACATGTGAAACACTGAAGCACCATTCTAAAGTAAACCTTAAAAATTAAATTCGAATAATAGTAAAGAATCAAACAGAAACCTCGGGCACCAAATATTAGCTTTTCATATGAAACTAAACCTTCACAAATACACTTAACAAAGACATTTGATATAGTTTATAATAAAAGGAAAGAAAGTAGGGTCCAGGGAATATTTTTTTACTGTACTTAAAAGAGTTCCGTAATAAGATTTCAATTGCACCAATAAAATCTCTAATACTGTTGTACCATGTGCGTGCTTTTATTTATTTCTTTTTTACATCCAGGTTAAAGGGCATCTGACAAATTGTTCATATCAGCAGATTGGCTACAAAATAATAACGGGAGGTATAACACCCTGTATTGCTCGTTTTTTTTTTGTTTTTTTTTTTCATTAGCATGATTAGCCTCAATCATTATCCGCAGTGAACCAGGAATGGAAATTATGCTCTGACCTGCAGGTGGTCAGCATTATGCAAATCACAAATGCCATCACTGGTCACGAGGTCTGGATTAGGAAAACACAAGTTTAAGAGCCTTGATATTAGTTAAAAAAAAATTAAAAGATCATTGAATAAATAAATGTTTATTTGAAAGTGACATGTACATGTGCATGTACCTTTATTATGGTACCTAAATCCATGGTTTACTTTACCAGGTATGTGTTTGTGTGTGTAATTACAGTAAAAATCAGAACAAACATATTTCTCGGACAATCTAAAAAAGAATCTATATATAAAAAAACTGTGTGTGTGCTATTGTAACTTTTGTGAAAACAAGATGCATTTAGATAATGGGATGATTAAAAATAACACTCTACTGCTCAGCCGGTTTAAACGCTCCAGCAGAGGGACAATGGAGACACTGCTGAGAGGTTGAAATCTGGATGATGTATGGGAGAGAGAGAGAGAGAGAGAGAGAGAGAGAGAGAGAGAGAATAAAATCCTTTATCAAATCATATTCTGTACTAATCTTTTTATTTCTATGTCAAACTAGTTAAACATTTCTAGATATACTGAAAGCTAAATGCTGTGACTACACACTTTATACACAATATTTAATGTAAAAATTAACATATAAATGTTTAATGTTAAAATGCAAATATCACATTTATGTTTCTATAGATAGCTTATAGCTATAACTACCAGGAATTATCTATAAGTTTTTTTTATTGGTATAATACTGTTCTGATGCAATAGTACACATGAATTAGGTGCTCATTTCCACCTATAAATTTCTCTTAATAAAATTTCTTTCGGCTTCTCCCGTTAGGGGGTCGCCACAGCGGATCATCCGCATGTTTGATTTGGCACATGTTTTTACTCTGGATGCCCTTCCTAATGCAACCCTTCCCATTTATCCGGGCTTGGGACCAGCACTAAGAGTGGCTGGGGTTGGTTTCCTGACCGGGGATTGAATCCGGGCAGCGGTGAGAGCGCCGCATCCTAAAGACTAGACCACCAGGGACCCTTTTAATTTCTCTTATTGCCAACAACAATTTGAGTAAAAACATGGACTTAAAAGCAGGTCATTGTACACCCTGAACATTACAAACCTGTGTCCAAAGAGTCAATATTTTGTGTAGGGTTAATGTACTACTTCATTTTTCATAACACACATTAAATGTTGCTTTTGAATATTAATGCCACATACTGGTTAGGTTGGTGTTTCATGGCAGAAAGTGTAGATTATATAAGATTTCCCCGATTTTGTCGTAAAAGGTCCGTCATGATTAGTGGAAAATTGGCAAGACTGTTCCCAGTCTTTAAGAGATCTCATATTGGCCTATATTTGGGTTTTTACAGTCTGACTGAATGGGCATGTGCATTGTGTACTTTCTTTCTTTTTTCATATAGTGTTGGAGCCCAGTTGGAGAAATTTTGTTTTTTAATAAACCATTGTCAATGGGTCCTTCCAGTCAAAATACAGTAAATATATTCTCAGAGTTAATTAAGAAGGCTGCAGTAATTAAAGACACACATTTATTACAGTATAACTGTAACCCTAAACCTAACCCTATATTTTCTGCCTTATTCTCTGATAAAAATGGGGGGAAAAAAGATTACATTTGGCATTTCGGTCAGTATTACCCATGAGCCTCAGCCTCTGTTGCTATGGAGACGGAGCTAGAGGGAGCCAGTCATGCTGAGTGACACAAAAAAAAGAGGGAAACTCGTGTCCATGAACACGAATCAATAGATAAATCGTGATTATAACACAAAATGCCAGGAGTCTGTGTTGTGCGTTGTAGCTTTGAGGAGCTCCAACGCCCAGTTCACTCATGAGGCTCTGAATGTCCATCACTACGGCTTCTGCCCCTCAGCAGCTCATTTTCTCAAATCCATTTTATTGGTCTAGTTCTAAGTATTTATGGACAATGACCTACTCCACTCATCCAGAGAAAGAGGTGTTTTGGCAATTTGCTTGGTGAGGGGTATTTTTTGGCATCTGGCCCTATAAAGTCTGAGTTGCTCTTCTAGGAATCTTTCCTTGTTGAAATTAATGTCCTTGTGCTCAAGCATATTTGCAGATTTCTGCATCTTTGGATTAACCTTAACATCCGCTGCCTGCAAGTCTTTACATACTCTCTTAAGCTCTTGCTAATAGCTTTGATTAATTTTCTCCCAAATTCTAAATATGGATGGTTCCTGCTTGTGACCATGATCCCATGATGGCTATACAGATGCACCTTTTTTGCTTGAAGCCAAGTAACTCCACAACATGTATTTTTTTCTCTTAAAACATTCACTATTGTTTAATAAATTCTTGGATCAAGTAGCAAATTTGCTCGTGGCTCAGAAAGAGATTTCAAATCGTATCTTCTTGCGTTTGAGTGTTTGGTTTATAAAGCCCCCAAGAATTTCCCCAGCCAGACTAAAGAGATAATGATGCAGAGTTTGACTTGTAGAGTATTATAATGTCTCCAACATTCAGACCAAAGCATGTCAGACTCATTTGTATTTTTTTTGTGTTTTGGATCGTATTCTTTTGGCGAATATAGGCATGAATTTACTATATTCTGGTTTAATTGGCTTTACTGGAATGCAGGCGTTATTCCACTAATACTATGACCTTTTCCTTGCTGTGGCAGTGGGATTGCAGGAGGTTGTATTGTTTGCAAGCTCTGACACATTTATTACACTATTAGATGCTTTTATTTGCATTGTAAACTTCTGACATTGACAAGTTTCAATCAAATTGTTGAGAGCACTGATTTTGTCTTCAATCGACAGATATAGATAATTTCCATGACCCTAATCTAAAGTACAAGAAATCTTTCTTGGTTATCTTTCCTGGTTATGAGATATTCCAAATCTTGTGTCGATATCATATTTCCTGTTAAGATTGAGTTTTCATTTAAAGCTAACCAACAATGCAAGGCTGCTTTCTATACCAGCTATTTTGAGGATGTTGCTGATTCACAAATTCACTAGACCTGCCTAAAGCCAGTGGTTTTGTCCCAGTAATTCAGGACAAAAGATTCCTCAAGGGAGTTTGGCTTTGCTTTCCACCTTTCTTTTTTTGTATCTTTACAGACATGAGTTTGCCCAATTCTAATTATATATACTGTTTGTGTGTGATTTTGAGAGTGAGAGAGAAAGAGAGAAAGAAAGGTGAAAAGTAACAAATTTCATATGCTCATGTTACTGTAACATGAGCATATGGTACAGTAACACCAGATTTTTGTCTACTTCTAATTTTACTCATGTAAGTTTTGTTTAAAGCATTGTACTTTGCTTTATTTTTAATCATATCCAGTACTAAGTAAAACAAATATAAATAAAAATGCAAAGAAAACATTTTTGCCCTAAAATCTCCACTAAAAGTCAGATGTGGAGGGACAAGTCAGACAGCAGAAGTGCAGACCCAGCTGAAAGCCAGACCCTGTCTTATTCTGCTTAAGCAGAACTGGAAGGAATGAAGTGAACCTCTTGGCCATATTTAAGCGACCACTTCACCTTCAAGTGCAAGAAAGGTAACAGCTTTAAAATGCTGTGTATTCTCTGTTTGCCAAGAGAGCAAAATAGCAGCTTTAAAATCTTCACATCAAACGCATCATTGCCCTAGTAGTTAAAGTTTTCATAGTTGTGAGAGGCTTTGCTTAAATTATCCACAAAAGACATCAGTTCATAGCATTGCCAATGTTGTTTGATGTCAGAAATCTGCTGGTAACTAGTTGTTAATGTTCCTAGCGTTAATGATGTCCCATTAAAATTTGAGCCTGTTTGAATGTAAATTGGATTATGACTTCATATATAATCACACCACAATAAACAACTGTGTCAGTCTTAAAGTGTTAGTTGTTAAAATGCAGTTGTATAAGGTATTGTGTTTTACTGTGTAGGTACTGTGTATTACCCGTAGAAGACATTGCTCAGTAGGGATGTGCCTGAATCCGAATACCTTATTAATTGAGGCCCGGCTAATAGCTTTAAATGATTTTGTAATAAATAATAAGTCACTCCTTGTGTGTGCTGGACAAAAACCTCTAAAATCACAATGCAATAATGAGAATGATAAGAATGAGTGTAAATTGTTTCAATGGAATACACACAGCACGATCGCAAATCCACGTTGGAGTCTCTGTGTGTGTCTCATCGATTAGAGCTTCCAACAGTTACATTTAAAAAAAATACTGACTAAAACACGTTATACTATTTTATTTGTCGGTTTAAATGTTTTAATAGTGGAACGACATGATGTTTCCCTGTCACTTAAGATTTGAATTATTAAAGCAGCCACATTAATGAGAATGATAAGAATGAGTGTAAATTGTTTCAATGGAATACACACAGCACGATCGCAAATCCACGTTGGAGTCTCTGTGTGTGTCTCATCGATTAGAGCTTCCAACAGTTACATTTAAAAAAAATACTGA
This sequence comes from Silurus asotus, assembly GCA_024362625.1. Classification (NCBI taxonomy): domain Eukaryota; kingdom Metazoa; phylum Chordata; class Actinopteri; order Siluriformes; family Siluridae; genus Silurus; species Silurus asotus. The sequence continues at coordinate 2,896,984 of MU551584.1, forward strand.
CTAAAACACGTTATACTATTTTATTTGTCTGTTTAAATGTTTTAATAGTGGAACGACATGATGTTTCCCTGTCACTTGAGATTTGAATTATTAAAGCAGCCACATACTTTTTCCATTGATTTAACATTTAGTAATATTGTTTAAATTAGAAGATATTTTTATGTGTTCTTAAAAAATATATATATGTTATACAATGTAAAAGTGTTTTAAATGGAAACTATGAATCTAATGGACTTATGGTTAAAACAAACTTTTGAGAGACATTTGAGAGATTTCTGCCTGCCCACTTGTGGTTTTATCAGAATAAAGATATGGTAACAGATACAAACACAAATACAGATATACTGTAGAACAGCTGTATGTTGTGAAACAATGCAAAGCCATCATGTTCATGTTTTTGTCTGCTTGGAGGGATCACACAAATTTGTCTATCGTGTGTTAGAGCAGATTAAATTTGGTGCTTTGAGTACAATTCTCTCATACTGACCACTGGATGTTAAACATGGCATCTCATGGCAAAGAACTCTCTGAGAATTTAAGAATCTGAATTGTTGCTCATCACAAAGATGGCCGAGACTATAAGAAGATCAGTATCACGCTGAAACTGAGTTACTGCATAGTGGCCAGTGACATACAGAGGTTTTCCTAGACGGGTTCCACTCAAAACAGACCTCGCAAGAGTCAATCAAAGAGGTTAAGTCCTTGTGCTGTGCATCAGGTGCAGAAGCTGGCTTTAAAAAACGGACTCATGAGTGCTGCCAGAAGTGCTGTAGAAGTTACAGAAGCAAAAGGTCCACTTGTCATACACCTCACACTGCAACAAGTCGGTTTGCTTGGCTGTTGTCCAAGAAGGAAGCCTCTTCTGTAGCTGGCTCACAAAAAAGCATGCAAACAGCTTGAATTACTGAAACCACATCCTGTAGTCTAATGAGGCTATGATAAACTTGTTTGGCTCAGATGGTGTCCAGTATGTGTGGTAACACCCTGGTGAGGAGAACCAAGAAAATTTTGTCTTGCCTACAGTCAAGCATAGTGGTGGTAACATCATGGTCTGGGGTTGCATGAGTGCTGATGGTACTGGGGAGCTGTGGTTCATTGAGGGAAACATGGATTGTAAAACATGTACTGAGACATTTTGAAGAACATGATGCCCTCCCTTTAGAAACTGGGCCCAACAGCATTTTACCAACATAATAACAACCACAAACACACTGCCAGGATGCCTTGCTGAGGAAGCTGAGGGTAAAGGTGATGGTGCGCACATGTTTGTCTCCAGACCTGAACCATTTTGAGCACCTGTGGGGCATCCTCAAGTGGAAGGTAGAGAAGGGCATGTGTCTAACATCCAGCAGCTCTGTGATGTAATTATGGAGGAGTGAAAGAGGATCCCAACAACAACCTGTGCAGAGGATTTAGGCAGTGCTGGATAACAATGGTGCTCAAAAGATTTTCACACTTTGGACATAGTTTTGACATGCCAGCTATTTAGATGATAATGGCTGTATGCTGAGCTATTTTGGAGGACAGTAAATATGTACTGATATATAAGCTGCACATTGACTACTCTAAAATATATCCAAGTTTCATTTCTATAGTATTGTCCCATGAGAACATATAATAAAATGGTTGCTGAAATGTGAGAAGTGTATTTACTTTTGTGTGATACTGTACATATATACTGTATAGTTTATATAGTATGGTACTGGTAATTGCTCTGTTTAATATAATATATAGGGCTAATAATATATGGATTGGGCATATGCACTGGTGACACCCTACATGGATTTTGTTTTAAAAAATTGTAATAATGATTTTGATTTAGTAAGATATAATAACAAAACACAAAAACCCACTGCAAGAAAAAAAATATATTTTTTATTATAAGACACACAAACATACAATATTTAAAGTTTCTAATAATTTTGTACTATTCTCTTTATTTTCATGTAATTCTAAAACATCAGTTGGTGGTAATATTCAACCCAGCTTCATCTGTGTGCATCAAATATGTATGCCACTAAATTAAGAATGGTTTGTTAAATCTTAATCGAGGGCTGCACTTGCAGAAAATGTATTATGAGGAAAAACGTTTTCTCAATCCAAAACAGAGCCATTCTTCACAGGCCTTAGGGGCAGCTCCCATATATTGCCTACTGTTGTGTGTAATTAACCTTAACCATGTGACTGAGGCCCTTTTGGTTATACTATTTTTAACATCTATGCAAGCGGGCTTTTGATCCCAATCATTCCTTACAGGCAACAAAAATGCTTTGGCTCAGGGATTATAAAATGTTCTAAATAAATATTCATATATGCTTAACATGTTTCCATAGCATATCAGTGCACACAGATAGATCACACTGCTTGTTCTGGTGTAAAGAGTGTTATTTGTATACCTCTTTTACAATTTAACATTCGACTCAAAATACATTTCTGTTTTAAAAGATGCTGATAAACTTAAAGCCTGAATCATTATATGTTTATATATAAAATAGTAAGCCCTATTTCTTGCTGATGTTCCCATGCTGAACATTTGCAATCTATTCCCTGTTTAATGACAAGGACAAATTCCATGCTCTCTTATATAAGTGTTACAGGTAAAAAGAAATCACAATATAGCCTCCTAATACTAGACCCATATTAACTGCACGTTCATGCTATTTTCATTCATTTAGCCTTCATATACAGAATGTAGGGAGAATCATGCAAAAAATTCAAAACAAGCCTTTCTACATTTCCACTTACATGTTTCACATTTATACTGATTGGCCGGACTGAAATAATCTGAAATGTCACACTGCCTCCACTTGGTAGAAAAATAGGGCAATCACTGATTATATTTATTTATATCAGGTTTTGAAAATAGGGTTAAAAATGCAGCACTTACTGCAAAGCCACAGTCTGTTCTGACTGTAGCAGTTAGATAGCTAGATGGATGGATGGATGGATGGATGGTTGGATGGATGAATGGGTGTTGGATGGATGGATGGGTGGATGGGTGGATGGATGGATGGATGGATGGATAGATAGATAGATAGATAGATAGATAGATAGATAGATAGATAGATAGATAGATAGATAGATAGATAGATGAAGGGTCTAAAACACGGGCCTCGTTGTTGGTTCTTTTCTAGAATGCTCTTTACTAAAAAACACAAGGAAAAAAGTTTACAGTAACATTACTTGTATGGCATTTGGCAGACATTATCCAGAGCAATTTACAATGCAGAGCAACTTCTCTAATTTACCCAACTAAGTAGTTGAGGGTTAAAGGTCTTCCTCAAGGACATCTTAACCTATGAGCTACCACTTCTCTATTTAAACTGACTAGCTCTTTAAACTGACTAACCCTTTAAATTGGCTAGCTCCTTAAACTGATTAACTGGACTAGCTCTGTAAACTAATTAGCATCTTAAACTGGTCTAGTTGCTTAAACAGACAAACTAGTCCCTTACACTGATTATATTTTTAAAATAGACTTGCTCTTTAAACTGACTAGCTAGTCCATTAAACTGGACAAGATCCATAAACTGATTAGCTTTTTAAAATGGACTAGTGCCATATAATTATTAGCTTCCTAAATTGGACTAGCTCCTAAAACTATTTGCTGGCAGACAGCATTAGGCAAGGTTAGACCAATTTTCACTCCAGGAACATCCATCTGGTTTTCTCTGACCGCCTCACTACCCTATGTAACTCTGCTTTAACAGGACATACATGGTCATAAATATTTTGTCAGGATGTGAACTAGGATGCTTATTAAATAATAAGGCATTCATTGTATGACAATGATATTGAAATGCTGCATTTTCCCTTTTTTAATTGAAGGCTGATGTTGAAAGTTTGACATCCTGACTCCTAAGGTTTTGCGCAGTATGAAGAAAGTGCATTGTCAGTCAAAGTGACAGTGGAAGCAGCTAATTAGCGAGGAACGCATCAGTGGTCTACCAATGCACGGTTGATGATTCTTCAGCTGTCATTTATTTGGTCATCTTTCCAAATGGAAAAATGCCATCCCAAATTATATCAGACTATCTGATGCCTTGAGACCTTAAGTAGCCAAGCCTGTGCTCTATATTCATATGTAAGATTTGGATGTTTATTCTCAACTACTTTACAATGTAAAGTTCTAATGGGATTTTATGATTTTTAATCAATTTGCAACTCATTCAGTTTTTATTTACATAAAAATTCGCATTAGTTTTCTATTTACATTTTACACAGCATCCCAACTTATTTGGAATTAGGGTTATACATTTTCAAGTATTATTTTTGTCATTCTATTTGTACAGTTTGTACTTTTTTTCTATGGCACGCTTAATGTCATTTCATCATCTTACTATGTGTCCGGGTGAATAAAATAACAAGCATGACCACTTATACCTGCTAAAATGTCACTGAATGTTCCCCTATAAATAATCTTCTGGCAGCTACAGAGCCCTTATCACAAAGTTTTTTTAACTAATTAAAAGAAAAACAGAATGATGTGACAGACAGGATGTGCAGAGCAATTACGAACCAGGGGGCTGCATTTTGTGGTTCTCGACAGAAGTGGAAGCCGCTGTGGTGTGAAGGTGAGGAGCTGTTGCATTTGTGTGTCACTGTGAACAGCACTGGTTCCATAAGGCACACTTTTGGTTGGAACCAAACATGATAACAAGTTGTCAATTTGGGTGTGTATAATCTAAAAGAGACTGAGTTCCAAAAAGTTCTCCAATATTGAAACAAAAGAGCTATTAATTAGTATCAATTACATTTCTGTAAAAAAATCTGCCAATCATGTGTGGTTTTATTCTTCTGATCCTTTCTGACCTCTTCTAAACCTTTATCTTCATGATGAAAGGACAAATTTAGAATTTTTCTTCAAAATATTGACTAAAACAAGTCTAGGCCCTTTTCTTTTATTTGCACTAGCGCTGGTCAAATGACAAGTAATCGATAGTGTTCATCCTCTCCTTCAAATCATTTTACTGGCATTCTTTTTTCAGTCATAAGCATTATGGAAAGCTTAATCGGCAAAGATTCAGCTTGAAACAAACAGTGGATCTGTGCCTGCTTCTTCTGCTATAATTACCTCCATATGCTTCTGACAGAAAACGTGACAGCCTGTCAAACACAAGTGCACCAGGCTGAATACATCTCCTTTCATTTCGATCTATTGCCATCAAAAGCTCCAAGCCTTCAGCCACTCTACTTAAATACATGGGGAGCTGCATGAGCATTTCTGACCTTGTATTACGGAAACACAATGACCTAATCCCTTCCTGATCAATTATTAAGCTTAATTTGCCGTTATTCATCATCTTCAGCTCATCCCTTAAATTTCACCAGCATTAATTAAACCCAATCATCTGTCGAAAGCATGGAATGGACTGATTCGATGCTCGTTCGCTTTTTACTGTCCTGTGGAGAGGTCCGGTCTGCTCTATTTGGCCACATTTATAATAGTGCAGTTATGAAACATTATTCACAACCATTAACTAATTGCAGGCTGTGTTAAATAGCACATATAAATCTTTTAATTTTGACACCATTCATTTTGGCACTTTTGACTAAAAGACTGATGAGGAGATTTGTCTAACTTTGAAGGTCAGCAACTAGCCAGCAAGTAGTAAAATATCATTAAAAAATGACACAGTGGCACTTTTAAATCTATATTTAAAAATCTATGCCTTAATATAAGAAGAAATAGCTAATTGTATATACACTTATTCAAGATTTATTGAATGAATCACTAGTGTCAGTGCCTTGTAACAGTCAGTATGTATTAAGGCATTTGTGAGTAATTTTGAATAAAAGATTGTAAATGTTTAATTATTTTTAAAAGAATTATCCACATTTTTTTCTTCTTTCAGCTGCTCCCATTAGGGATTCACCACAGCGAATCATCCGTCTCCAATCAAAATGATTCAAATAAAAAAATTTATTTAAATGTACATGAATAGCTGTTGTAGAGAAACTTGACAAATAATTCTTAAAATGACTGATCTTTTTTTTGTGATGGGTTGTTTCTTCCTGAACTTTGACCCCAGAAGCAAACATGACCTTTTGTGATTTTAAAATAGTAGATGCTAAAACCAATGACATGTCATGTACATGTATTATATATATACTACTAATTAATGCCTTAATATACAAAAATTACAAAAGTAATTAAAAGTCAAACCATTAGCTTTGAATTATGTAATGTATTTATTACAGTTTGATTTTCTGAGAATGTTTCCACTAAATACGGAAACAATAAAAAAATCCTATTTGGTAACATTGCTCTGATATTAGAAATACAAAACACTTTTTAGTGAAATTGTATGGCTCATAATAGGAGAAATCATTGTCTTTATACATTACAGATCCGGGTTTCATTTTTGCATATTTCAGACATTCTTATTTTATTGTCAAACATTGTCTTCGCTCCAAAATGCTCTTCCAACATTTCCAAATTGTTCAGACGTCTGGTAGTTTGGAAAAGAGGCTAAAGACTTCAATGAAAAAACAATATTAGTAGGTTGTATGCTGTATTGAATACAGAAAGTAAAGAGGTTATTTTAAGAAAAACAGAGTAATAACAATAAAAATATAAGTATGTGGTTAACGGTCTGTACTAGTAAACTGATGGTCCCATGAGCAAAACTCTTTAACCTTCAACTGCTCAGCTAAAATATTGCATTTCATTGTGTCTTGCTACTAAGACTACTCAAAGCCAAAATAAAAAACACAACTTCTACAAACAGTAACAATGTATTATATTCTATAGTAAAAATAAAAAAACACAATATTTTGATTGAAGCAATTGAAGGTGAGTAGATAATCATCATAACAATCATTTCTTCTGATTGTGCTACTGATGATGCTTTTAATTAACAAATAGCAGGAACGAATGTCGCGAAAACCATTTGCTGTGACAATTAGGGAATGCAATGAATTTTAACGGCTTTAAAAGAGAAATTCTCCCCACAGCAGTGTTTTGCTGGGAAATGAGAAATGCATCGACCCAAGACACATAATTTGAATTTAATTTCTTTTTTTTTTCCAGAAAGGCTTCATTTGCAATCCCGGTTGAAATTGTGACCAATTAAATAGATTTGAAACACAGCAAGCTGTGGATATAAAAGGAAGGAATCAAAAGAAGGCGGTGGGGGGAAAAAGAATGAAAGACACACCAAGCGTCATTTCTCAGACAACTCTTTTATTTGGTGATCCGATTTATTCAGCGGTGCTGGAGCTAAAATAAGGGTGTGCATTTAAACAGTTTGGGTATAAAAAAGAGAAAGAAAGGAGAAAGAAGATTAAAAAAAGAAGATTAAATGTAGACAAATTGAGACAGAAATGAACTTAATAAATATTAATAATAATATGACAGCTCTGTCTCTGCACAGCCCTCATTTCCTCGATAATTAAAAACATAGAGATCAAATGGATGCTGAAGTGACTGAATCTGTCAGACTTTTTTATGTTGATTGCTTAAGGTCTTCTTAATGGTGTTAGTGTGAGAGAAGATACAGGTGTTGGATCCAGACATCATGTGAAAATGAGCTAAAAGAGTTCTGATTGAAATTTCATGAATTAAAAATTCCAGCTGCCACTCCATTAACCATCAACTGGTTAGTTGTATCAATAAAGTAGCAGTACAACCCTAATTTTAAAAAAAGTTGCAATGATCTGCAATGCTCCGTAAATCTCATAAATCTCATTTTATTCACAATAGAGCATAGAAAAATATCAAATGTTAAACTGAGGAAATGAACCATTTTAATAAAAAAAGAATGTCATATTGAATTTGATGGGCTATGTTTACCACTGTATAGGATCCTCTTCTACTATAAAGCCATGCTGTTGTAATAGATGCAGTATGTGCTTTAGCATTGTCTTGCTAAAAAATTAAAGCCTGCCCCTGAAAGATTAATGGAGGCATATGCTGCTGTAAAACCTCTATACATCTTTCAGCGTTGATGGTGCCTTCCCAAATGTGCAAGCTGTCCATTCTATAGGTATTAATGCACCCCCATACCAGCAGAGATGCAGGCTTTTGAACCGAGCGCTAATAAAATACCAGTTTCTCTCCTTTTTAGTCCGGAGGAGGAAACGTCCATGGTTTTTAATACGAATTTTTTATTTTAATTTATCTGACCACAGAACAGTTTTCCACTTTATGTCAGTCTATTTCAAATGAGTTTTGGCCCAGAAAAGATAGCAGTGTTTCTGGATCATGTTCACATATGGATTCCTCTTTGCATGGTAGAGCTTCAATCTGCATTTGTGGATGACATGATTTTGTGTTCACCTGTTGTTAATGTAGTGCCACTTAAGGACCCAAAGACCCATCCAATTTTGATTAGATAATTTTTAATTTTAAGGAAATTAATAACTTTTAAGAATAAAGAAAGAAATAACTGTTAAGAATAAAATTTACTGGTACTTCTTAAAATGGCAGTTTGTATCTACAACTGGTTAAAAAAAGAGAATATACATTAAATCTACTATTCACCATGGTGGAAACTCTTGTTGTGTTAAAAAAACATACTGTATAAATTTGTCTGTGCTTTCACATATTCCATCTCAGTTTCATTTTGAAACTCTCAGAAATAAAGCGAGGGTGGAGGGGGGATTGGGCAAAAAAACTGATTGGGCAAAAGAAGACATTTTCCTGTAATGATGATAAGACATCGAAGAGTTTGCAAAAGCATACTACAATGAGAGTTATATTATTTTATAATAGAATTTTTAAAAACATTAAGGTTAACGACCAATGTTACTGCATTGGCATCAAAGTATGAAGCGTTGGAAGCAGTTTTAAGAGGGTGCACAAATGAGCAGGTAAGAGAGGTTGGACAGGCCAACTTTGCTTTAAGTGCTCTACTTCCATTGCTTTATATATATATATATAT